>MU227547.1:2304215-2315369 GCA_018584345.1 Thuja plicata
GGATTTTTTTGATATTCAATCTCTAAGTGCCTCAAATTTTGACATCAATTGACAGAAAACTTGAAAATCAGGGAAAACACTTCCACTTTTTGCCCAAAAAGTGGACTCAACTTCTTGCTGGCACCCACATAATGAACCTATAGGAGAAGAAAATGAAGAAGAACAAAGAGTTAAACCTATACTTGCTAAATATGTGAGAAAACATCATCCACAAAAACATATTATTGGAGATAAAAGAGAAGGCATGATGACAAGCAGTTAAGAGACAACACTTGTTTAATTTATGAATTTGAGCCTAAGAATGTTCGAGATGCATTAGAAAATGAAGAATGGATTAATTCTATGAATGAGGAAATTGAACAGATACAGAAAAATAAGACATGAACATTAGTAGCGAGATCGAGTGATAAAAATGTCATTGGCACCAAATAGATATTCAGAAACAAACTAAATGAGAATGGAGATGTAACCATAAATAAAGAAAAATTAGTTTGCAAAGGGTACATACAAGAAGAAGGAATTGACTATTGAGAAACTTTTACACCCTTTGCTAGACTTGAAAGAGTAATAATACTACTTGTATACACCGCATATAAAGGATTCAAGGTATATCAAATGGATGTGAAGTCTGCATTTTTGAATGGAATAGTGGAAGAAGAGGTATACATTGAAAAACCTAAAGGATTTGTTGATCCTGATCAGACAAACATGGTATGTAAGTTACACAAAGATTTATAAGGATTGAAACAAGCACCGAGATCATGGTATGAAAGATTACACTCATATCTTATAAGTATTGGATTTATTAGAACAAGTGATAACATCAATTTGTATTTAAAAGGAATAAATGATGATAAGACCCTTATTGATGAAATATTTGTTGATGATATTATATTTGGAGGTAATGATAACCAATGCACTTAATTTGCTGATGAAATGAGGAAAGAATTTGAAATGTCAATGTTTGGAGAGATCAAATTTTTCTTGGATTGCAAATTTTACAATAGACTGCAGGTATCTATATTCAACATTATCAAATTTCCACAATCCATTTAAATCAACTATTTGCTTCTAGATTTGATTGTGTAAGTGTTTTTAGCATCAACATTTCGGATCACACTCCGTGATCCATCACTAGGATGAGAGAGAGTGCCAGAGATGTAAAAATATAAGCTGCAAACAAATCCTCCCTCAAAAGATGTATAAAAAGAAAGGGGGTAGAGAGAGAGAGAGAGAGAGAGAGAGAGAGAGAAACTCTAAGGAGGAGAACAACTACAACAAAAGAAGCCTATAAGAAAGAAAATATACACCCAACAAAAAAGGAAAGGAACTGAAAAAATAAAATAAAAAATAAAACAAACACAAAAAGAATGACACAACTAAAAAGCTATATATATATATATATATATATGAATGTGTGTATGTGTGTGTGTGTATATATATATATATAAGTCTATATATACGTATATGCATATACATATACATACATACATACATACATATATATGTATGTATATATATATATATATATACATATATATATATATACATATATATATATATACATATATATATATATACATATATATATAATATATACATATATGTATATACTTATACAAGCATATATATATATAATATGGTATATATATACATATAGTATGGTATATATATATATAATATAGTATATATACATATAGTATGGTATGTATATATATATATATACACAAGTGCAAAAAAGGAGAAAACAAAAAACTAGTAACCAACTACACCAGAAGAAAGGGGGAAAAAAGAAAACACAAGACAAAGAAAGGAGCAAAGACCAAAAAACTAAAGAACCAGAAAGGAGCAAGAACTAGAGGAAATACAAACTCAAACAAACAACAAAACAAGACAAAGAAAGAGGGGGGGGGACATGGAACTAACCAAAAAAGGAGGGCGAGGGGAGGAGGGGAGAGGGGGGAACGTCAAGAGTGATGGTGGTTGTCGAGTGAGCCTAACAGAGGTTGCCAAGATAGAATGATGGACCACCCTTCATCTCGATTGAGATTGATGGGATGGTAGTTGATTTCAATGGCCTCCTTAAGCTTCCTCTTGAAATAGTTATCCTCCTTGGACAGGATCTTGGCGCTCTCCAAACAAATATGATGTTTGGTGGAAGAAGAGTTCTCGGCAAGGGCAGATTTGTGGACCCTATCGAGCTTAATGTCAGCACTATGCTCTCAGATTCTAGTGTTGAAAAAGTGAACTATTTCACCTATATAGGGGGTGCCACAAGAAAAAACAATCTTATAGACTCCAGAGTCTGAAAAGGAGTATTTGGAGTCTTTGAGAGGGGGAACCAGATTCCTTAACCTAGAAAGGGGTTTGAAGGAAACACAAAGGCCCTTTCTAGTAAGAATTTTAGCAATTTTCTAGGAGATGTCATCCACAAAAGGAAGGGAAGCATTCAAGGGAGGGGGGATTAGGGAGGGTTTAGGAATGAAAAAGGAATGGTAGGAAGACCTGGCTTGGTTGAGAGCCTTCAAAATTTTCTTATGAGAATACCCATTCATCTTGAAGACCTGGCAAAGATGGGTAAGTGCAAAATTTAAATTGTCATCATTGCAAATTCTTTGCACTCTAAGGGCGAGGGTCTTAATGATACCAACATTTTAGCTGGGTTGGTGGTGGGAAGAGGAGTGGAGGTATAATTTGGTATGGTTTGCCTTATGAAACACACAATGAACAAAGGAACCATTAGGCTTCTTGATGAGAAGAACATCGAGGAAGGGTAATTGGTTATCACACTCAAGCTCCTTGGTGAAGGAAATGCTCGGGCAGATGTTGTTGATGTGCTTATGGAACTCTTCAAGTGTTTCAATCCCATGCAGCCAAAAAACATTGATGTCATCAACATATTGCTTCCACCATCTAAGTTTGAGGGGAAAGGAATGGAGGGTTATCTCCTCAAAATTCTCCATATAGAGGTTGGCTATGACAGGGGAGAGAGGAGAGCCCATAGCTACCCCATCAACTTGTTCATAGATGACACCTTGGAAGGAAAATAAAGTGGATCGCAAGCAAATCTCAACCAATTCAGCGATCTCAGCACTAACCTTGCGCTTAATGATTTCAATCGAGTCAAGAATAGGCACCTTCGTGAAGAGGGAGAACACATCAAAACTAACCAAGATATCATTTTTTCCTACCTAGTGTCCTTGATAAATTGAACAAAGTGGTTGGAATCCTTGATATAAGAGTCAGACTTTCCCACCAAGGGCGAGATTAACTTGGCAAGGTGGGAGGCTAGAAATTAAGTGGGTGACCAAATGGTGTCGAAAATGGGTCTTACACATTAGATGGTAGTCTTTCAACCATACCTTGCGATAACATGCATGATAGACTAGAATCTACTATCTTGCACTCTCAGAGCGCCACGTAACCTGCTGGGTCTTCACGTATTGAGTTTTCTAAATGGGCCACACTGAATTCCACTATTTTGGAAGAGGTTTCTCAACATCCAATGTTGCAGAATGAAATATCAGTAGATGGTTCACAATCAGTCAACCAATGTTCCTCTCTATGCAACCTCCAATGTTCTTCTCAGCCCAACGGCTCTACACCAATGAACAGAGGTACGTATACCTATCACAATTTTTCTCATGGTGTGCTTTCCAATTCTTGCATTGATTTTTCTAATAGCGCATCCTGGCATCATATCTCCCATCGAGTCTCTCTCATGATTGATGTGTGTCCTATCAGCAATCGTGTCATTAATGAGCTTTCCTGATTGTCTTCCTTACCCAGCTGTATCACCTCTATCTTATGCCTCCCTCTTGCCTCCTCCCTTGTGTCTTCCTTGGATTCAGAGTCATCCTCTTCTCATCCTTTCACACCTCTCCTTACCTCTAACCTCGTGGTTGAGTTAAGGACTTCACCTCACCGCTCCCTCCTTAACTCTAAGGTTAATCTGACCCCCAACCCAACCCCACTTGAGAGTTTGGGTTTTGCCTTTAGTCCTTTATTTCCACCTTCTCTTCACTCGGTGTGTGGTTGGGAGAGAAAATTAGTGGTCAATTTTTCTAATGCCACCATTGTTTCCCTTTCTTTCAATTTTTTGAAACGGGGTCAGGAATGCCCCCTTTGTGAATTTTTGGGACCCCATAAATGTGAAGGGTTACTTCCTTAGAAGGAAACAATTTTTTCTTTGTTCCATCATCGAAGGAGGAGTTGGAGACAAAAAATTTGGCTTTTTTAAAAATCTTGGAGCAAGGGTTGCGAGAAAGGGTTTTGTAGCTGGTGGAGTCAGAGAACAGGTCAAGCATCTTGGAGACATAGTCTTGCCTATTCATAATGACAATGGCATTGCCTTTTTTGGATTTGGTGGTAGTTCATTCTACAACATTGGATTTTGAGAAACCTCTTCCAAAATAGTGGAATTCAGTGTGGCCCGATTAGAAAACTCAATACGTGAAGACTCAGTAGGTTGCGTGGCGCTCTGAGAGTGAAAGATAGTATATTTTTGTCTATCATGTAGGTTCTCGCAAGGTATGGTCGAAAGACTACCATGCATTCCTTTGAGTCCCATTGTGGACACAATTTGGTCACCCACTTATTTTCTAGCCTCCCACCTTTCCAAGTTAATCTTTCCCTTGATGGGCAAGCCTGACTCTTATGTCAAGGATACCAACCACTTTTTTCAATTTATCAAGGACACTAGGTGGGAAAAAAATGATATCTTGGTAAGTTTTGATGTGGACATAAGAGTTGGACTTTACCACCAAGGGTGAGATTAACTTGGCAAGGTGGGAGGCTAGAAAATAAGTGGGCAACCCAACAGTGTCGACAATGGGCCTCAAAGGAATGCCCCCTTTGTGAATTTTTGGGACCCCATAAATGCGAGGGGTTACTTCCTTAGAAGGAAATAGTTTTTTCTTTGTTGCATCATCGAAGGAGGAGTTGGAGACAACAACTTTGACTTCTTTAAAAATCTTGGAGCAAGGGTTGCGAGAAAGGCTTTTGTAACTGGTGGAGTCAGAGAGCAGGTCAAGCATCTTGGAGACATATTCTTGCCTATTCATAATGATAGTGGCATTACCTTTGTTGGCTTTGGTGATCAATAGGTGGGAAATTCCAACTCTTATGTCAAGGATTCCAACCACTTTGTTCAATTTATCAAGGACACTAGGTGGGAAAACAATGATATCTTGGTAAGTTTTGATGTGGTCTCCCTCTTCACAAAGGTGCCTATTCTTGACTCAATTGAAATCATTAAGCACAAGGTTAGTGCTGATATTGCTGAATTGGTTGAGATTTTATTGTGATCCACTTTCTTTTCCTTCCAAGGTGTCATCTATGAAAAAGTTGATGGGGTGGCTATGGGCTCCCCTCTCTCCCCTGTCATAGCCAACCTCTATATGGAGCATTTTGAGGAGATATCCCTCCATTCCTTTCCCCTCAAACCTAGATGGTTGAAGCGATATGTTGATGAAACCAATGTCTTTTGGACACATGGGATTGAGACACTTGAAGAGTTCCATAAGCACATCAACAACATCTTCCCAAGCATTTCCTTCACCGAGGAGCTTGAGTGTGATAACCAATTACCCTTCCTCAATGTTCTTCTCATCAAGAAGCCTAATGGTTACTTTGGTCATCATGTATTTCGTAAGGAAACCCATACCTACTTATACCTCCACTCCTCTTCCCACCACCACCCTAGAAAAAAATTTGGTATCCTTAAGACCCTTTCCCTTAGAGCGCATAGAATTTGCGTTGATGACAATTTAAATTTTGAACTTACCCATCTTTGCTAGGTCTTCAAGATGAATGGGTATTCTCATAAGAAAATTTTGAAGGCTCTCAACCAAGCTAGGTCTTCCTACCATTCCTTTTCCATTCCTAAACCCTCCCTGACCCCCCTCCCTTGAACGCCGCCCTTCCTTTTGTGGATGGCATCTCCCAAAAAATTGCCAAAATTCTTACTAGAAAGGGCCTTCGTGTTGCCTTCAAACCCCTTTCTAGGTTAAGGAATCTGGTTCCCCCTCTCAAAGACTCCAAAGAATCCTTTTTATACTATATAGTCTATAATATTGTTTTCTCTTGTGGCACCCCCTATATAGGAAAAATAGGTCACTCTTTCAACATTGGAATCCGAGAGCATAGTGTTGACATTAAGAACGATAGGGTACGAAAATCCGCCCTTGCCAAGAACTCTTCTTCCACCAAACATCATATTTTTTTGGAGAGCACCAAGATCTTGTCCAAGGAGGATAACTATTTCAAGAGGAAGCTTAAGGAGGCCACTGAAATCAACTACCATCCCATCAATCTCAATCAAGATGAAGGGTGGTCCATCAACCTATCTTGGCAACCTCTGTTAGGCTCGCTCGACAATTGCCATCACTCATGACATTTCCCCCCCTCTCCCCTCCTCCCCTCGCCCTCCTTTGTTGGTTAGTTCCATGTCCCCCCCCCTTTCTTTGTCTTGTTTTTTTGTTTGTCCGAGTTTGTGTTTCCTCTAGTTCTTGCTCCTTTCTCGTTCTTTATTTTTTTGGTCTTTGCTCCTTTCTTTGTCTTCTGTTTTCTTTTCCCCCCTTTCTTCTGGTGTAGTTTGTTTCTATTTTTTTGTTTTCTCTTTTTTTGCACTTGTGTGTGTGTGTGTGTATATATATATACCATATATATAGTATGTAGGGTATACATATGTATATAGTATATGTATAGTATGGTATATATATATATATATATATATATATATATATATATATATGCATATACGTATATATAGACTTATATATATATGTGTGTGTGTGTGCATAGATATATGTATATGCATATACACATACACACATTCATTCCTATATATATATATATATATATATATGCACACACTATATATTTATCTTAAATGTTTATAGTTTTTTAGTTGTGTCATTCTTTTTGTGTTTATTTTAGTTTTTATTGATTTTTGTAGCTCCTTTCCTTTTTTGTTGGGTGTATATTTTCTTTCTTATAGGCTTCTTTTGTTGTAGTTGTTCTCCTCCTTAGAGTTCAACTTTTATTTTTATTTTTACTCTCTCTCTCTCTTTCTCTACCCCCTTCCTTTTTATACATCTTTTGAGTTAGGCTTTATCTACAGCTTATATTTTTACATCTCTTGCACTCTCTCTCATCCTAATGATGGACCACGGAGTGTGATCTGAAAAGTTGATGCTAAAAAATTTTACACAAACAAATCCAGAAGAAAATAATTGAGGTATCTATATTACTCAAGGAAAATAAATCAAGGAAGTACTGAAGACATTCAAAATGGAAGAATCAAAACCAGTTGAAACACCTGTGGTGATAGGATGCAAATTGACAAAATAAGACAAGACAAATGAGGTAAACCAGACTTTGTATAGATCTATGATTGGTAAATTTTTCTATGTTGTACACACAAGACCTGACATAGCACACACAGTTGGAATAGTTGCAAGATTTTATGCTAATCCCAGAGAATCACATATGAATGTTGTAAAAATAATTTTTAGATATTTGAAGAATACTAAGGATTATAGACTATGGTACAAAAGAGAAGGAAAGTTTGAATTGAAAGTTTATACTTATGCTGGTTGGGCTAGGAACATAGATGATAGAAAGAGAACTACTGTTGGAGCACTCTTTATTGGAGAAAGATTAGTTACTTGGATAAGAAAGAAGCAAGGATGCATATCTCAGTCAACTGCACAAGCATAGTATGTCGTTGCTGCTGCAAATTGTTTGAACATAGCATGGATAAAACAATTGTTGAAAGGAATGAATGAAGAGATCACTGACACAGTGATAATTTACTATGATAATACAAGTGCTATAAATATTTCAAAATAATTTTGTGATGCATGAAAAGACAAAGCACATATCTATAAAATATCACTACTTGAGGGAACAAGTACAAGACAAATAAGTAATACTAGAATATATACAATCAAAAGAACAACTTGCAGACATATTCACCAAACCCTTACCGAAGTATACATTTGAGTACTTGAGAGGTAGACTAGGGGTTCATCCCTTGTCTATTGGTAACTGAACTGAGTATGAGGTTGCATCAACCTACATGAAATCAGATTATCAGACATGTTGATGCAAAGCTGAGCTTGACTGGTACAGACATATTAGTACACTAAATAGTACCTACTGCACTAAACATCAGAGATATTTTTGGCTACTAAAGAGCTGCATTTTTTTCTTTTTGGCATTGTTGTCAAAGGGAGAGAGTTGATCGATGAAATATAAAGGGAGAGAGATGATCAATGAAATATATATCCACTAAAGGGAGAAAAGAGAAAGGAGAGACATATCTAATCTATAGAAAGATTCAATAACGGAAAAGTCAAAACTGCAGGGAGAGTCTGCATGGTGAGTTTTTATGCTGACATATGTTTTATATATTCAAGCTAGGGAGAGCTACAAAATTGTTGCAGTTGTAGAATAAAATATTGGTATTTTTTGTATGGCATATTTGTATACTTCATATTTCATATTGTGTTTCCATAAATTCCAAAGGGAGAGATTGATGAACTACAACTAATTGTATGTTTGAATTCATTTGTTGATAATCAACCAAGTTGCAGAAGTGATGATAAACATTATCAGTTAATGTATTGTCATTGATTTTAAATTATTTGAGCATCATTATGGTGGAAAAAATTTGTTATGGATTGAAGATTTGGAACAAACAATGTTTATGTGGTCATAAAATGAAGATTTTTGTATACACCGAGAGACAGTGAACACCGAGTAAAACACAGTGTATACCAAGCACAGTAATAACCAAGCAAGGGGTGGTCAACACAACAAGGTATTGACCAAGAAATTTAATCAAACCAAGGCCAAATAGAATGTTGAGCTAGGAATTGATTATTTTGAGGTACAATATAAATTTTTTTATTTTGATCAAACGGTTACGAAAATTCAAGGAAGATTGGACGACAAATATTGAAATGTGTTTTTAACACAACTGTCGAGGATGGTTTAAGCTGCAAAATCAACGATGGAGATTAAGAAAAAAAATCTAAAGGATGGAGATTAAATGAGAAATAATGTCTATATAAGAGAGAAGAGATTCATCTTGAAACACATAATGCTATGGGGTATGTGCAAGATCATGAGGGGCCAAACTATGCCCTTAAGTGGCAATGAAAAATCAGAAAATCAAGGTTAGTAAACTTCACGTGAAAATTTGAACTAGCTATCAACCTAATATCAAAAAATTGTAAGAATAGAATATATAGGAAATTGAATGTAGTTTCTAAAATACTAGGCCTTTTCTGAAAAACATTTAATATGATTAGTGAAAAGTATAGATTTTAATGCAGCAGTACAAAAATTTCAAGAAAAAAATAAGAAGTAGGTGTATGTCTGACCACCTTAATCATAATCAAATGATAATATTTTTTTATAAAATTTTATATATAAGTAGTAGACTCCTGTCCGGATGTGACGCATATTTTTGTGTAATTTTATTCTAAAACAATAATTAATTATGAATTATCTACTACAAAATTTTCAGAATAAAAAAAACTCCCTGTGTCTGACCACCTTAACTCATTGAAAACTTTACCAAATTCAAAAAAATAAAATTTTTCCTTATAGTAGGTGAAGCATAGAATGTGACGCATTTTTTAGATTTCAAAAATGTTATACTGTCTGAAAGTTATAGCCTTTTTTCAATCAGTATATAAATTAGCACTTTAGAGGTAACTCAATTGGAAAATAACTAATAATTACTTACCGAATTCAAAATTTGATAGAAATTATATCGATAGAAAGATGATAATCTCCTTAAGATACCCTTTTCGTTTCATCAAATTCGGGTGAAAAAAAAGTCATCGGCTACATGGTCGAAGTATGGAACTCAGAGAAATAGGGGAAAAACACATTTTTGAGACATTTGAAGAGTTGACCAGGTAGGTATGGTGCACAAAGCAATACCAAGCCTAATCAAGTACCCGAAAAACCTGGCAAAATTTTGAATTTTGAATTTTCCCTCCCCTTTCTCCCTCTTAATTTATTTTCAACCCCTTTCTCCCTCCCATTTCTCCATACTTCATATGATATTAGATTATATTATATATATTAGATTATATATTAGATATATTAAATATTATATATTATATAATATCTATTATATATTAAATATTATATAATATCTATTAATATTAAATATTACATTATATATCATATATTATATATTATTTTATACGTATTATATATTAATATGTATTTTACAATATATCACATAATATCTTCATATTTAAATTGTATGTAATATATATTTTATATTATCATATATATATATATATATTTAATATTATTATTATTATTATTATATATATATATATGTTACGATATAATATATATATTCAATATGATATGTATTATATATTATATATAAAATATTATTGTCTATATAATAAAATCAAGTATAGTATATATAATATATATTATATAGGACATATTAATATATAGGTTAATTACACCAGTATAAAGCATCAGAAAGGTTTCCAAAGGGGTCAAAGAGTTCCTAGGGGTCCTAATACTTGAGAAAGTGTACTAGGACCCCTTAGGTCCCTCTGTAACCCTCGGCAACACATTAGAACAGTCAAGTGTGTCCCAAGGAGTTGTACGACACCTTGGGACACACTTTAGTGTTCTAATGTGTCAAAAGGGGTCATGGGGACTTTCTAGGGGTCCTAACACATAAGAAGGTGTACTAGGTCCCCTTAGGTCCCTCTGTGACCCCCGAGGATACAATTGAGTGTTCCAATGTGTTCTCAGGGGTCATAGAGGGACTTAAGGGGCCCTAGTACACATTATCACGCATTAGGACACTTAGGAAGACCCCATGACCCCTTTTGACACATTTGAATGTTCAAGTGTGTCCCAAGGAGTCATAGGACCCCTTAGAACACATTTGAACATTCAAATGGGTCAAAAGGGGTCATGGGCTCTTCATGGGGGGTCCTAGTATGCCTTATCACACATTAGGACCCCTAGGAAGACCTTACGACCCCTTTTGACCCATTTGAATGGTCAAGTGTGTCCTAAAAGGTCGTAGGACCCCTTAGGACACATTTGAACATTTAAATGGGTCAAAAGGGGTCATGGAGTCTTTCTGGGGGTCCT
>MU227547.1:2329877-2416382 GCA_018584345.1 Thuja plicata
TAAGTCTTTGGTAGCGAACGGACAGTGCCACCAATACCAACTCTGACCTATAAATATATATTTGCAATAATGAGATTAGTAGAGTGGTGCAGGGGCCCAAGGTGCAACATAGATTAATAAATTTACATAATAGGATGATAGCATAATAAAATTACAAATTGATTGAACTAAAATTAAAACTTACGTCCACCGACCCTTCCTCTGGAATAGTGGGCTGGGTCAACAAAGATAGGAATGATTCTTGTGGGGCCTCTCTCGCACTAGGAGTAACCTATGAGAGTAAAAAAGATAGTCAATTATATATAAATTTACTATATCATAACAACCCTAGTTACAAAATATATATAAAAATATGTACAAATCTACGTACAATCAGGCTATCACCCCAAATTGAGATGCCTGTGAGCCCAAGCTTCTGAACCTGTGTCGAGACATCGTCATGAGCCACACCCTATAAAATAAAGTGCATGTAAAATATTTATTACCACACACAAGTAAAATACATATGCATACATAATTAATCTTAAACAATTAATTACCTTTCCTTTGTCGATGCATGAGGAAGGAACCCCCTCGTGCCCCCCATTGATATCAGCTGAGACCTGTAAGAGTACAATAAGATGACAATAAATTAGTAAATTTATAAATTTTATTGCTCTAATATATAGAGATTTCAACATGTATACCAAATAATATAAAAAAAATAATGGGTACATAATTTATAATATACCATATAGGTGTCAAGGCCAAATGAAATGGCCAAAAGTGTGGAGTCATCCACCTGCATCAACTCCTCCTCTATCAATGACTGAACATAAATAGACCAAATATATATACATAAGTACATGCAGTCATTAAAACTAATCTAAATAAATAAATTATTTTTAAATTAAATAAGTCATGTGACAAATTTATTTATAATGTTTACTCTTATCGTATCAACATGACTCCATGGCTCTGTGTACCCCTCCTCAGCACTCTCATGAGACACAGATGCTCCATGAGGTGTTGTAGCCTCTGTAGCTACGTCTCCTATGTCCTCCTCATCAATAACATACCGATATGTATCAGCATCAGTAAGTGGTCCAAAGAACAAATTCTTGCACATAATGCAAGTATGGGGCATGCATACATGTGAACTGCTGCCAGATATCGATGCGCCAGCATGATCCACACTAGGAGACAACAATGACCTGGTCTGTGTGATCAACTGATCAATCAACATGTGAATGGCCCTAATACTCTGTGAGGTAGCCTCTGCAATGATATCAGGATGCTACACTAGAGGAGGGGGTGCAACATCAGTGGGGGGACAAAGGTAGTGGTCTTTTTGCACTAGGCAAATGGCCTAGTCTAAGGAGCTCCTCCGCCTACGCCCATGTTGGGCCTCATGCTCTAATAATTAAAATTGTGACCAAGCACAAACTCAACATATAATTTTTTTATGAAATAGAAAGGGAGCTCCAAATTTCTATGGGGTGGTTTATCAAAAACCATCCACCAGCGATCTCAAAAGTGTGTGTGCATTGCTTCGTTTGTGCACCATTTTATTAATAATTTTGACTTTTTGGGGTCAACTTTTAATCCGGTTTTAGGATTAACAAAAAGGGAGGCTATATCTTCCTTAGTTATATTAAGGGTAGCAATTCCATCATGGTCAAGCCCATCATCAAATTAGGTGTGCATATCATCACGCCAATGAAGAGCAACATTATGTTGTTGCATAAGGGTGTCAATGTTTTCAACAATGGTATTTAGGGTGGCAAGCATAGGAGCTAATGTAGGTATATTCTTAATGTGTTTTTGAAGCCTCGTATAGTGTTCAGATTCTCTTGTATCAAATCCTCTAAAGATTGAGGGTTTTGAAGTGGTTCTGGACTATTTTGGGAATCATTATTTGGTGGGGGAGTGTTATTATCTTCATTGTTGTCAGCTATGCCTGATTAAATAATATACAAATATAATATTCAAATTGATTTCATATATTATTAAAAACATCAATACAAAACCCCATTTTTACCAAAAAAACTACATTTAACATGAAAATGAAAAAAATTAATCTAGATATAGCAAGAATTTACTTACCGGATAAACTGTGGAGTCGAATTTATTGTTGGAGAAATCAGGTACCTGAAAAAATTGTGTATAGGATATTTCTAGCCATTTTGCAAACCTAAAACAATCAGAGAAATGAGGAAAGCGGATCGCGGGTTTTGATTTATGCCACAGGTTTTAGGTACCCAATTTTTTTGGGTACCCAAAAAAATAGGTACCTGTTATTTTCAGGTACCCAAAAATATCATGTACCCGATTAGGCTTGTGCTTTGGTGTTAGGTTTGCCCAGGTGTACTGACACCCAGGCCTACTAAAAAGTCAACAGACATTTTCATGCACTTTTGGATGAGTGAAAAGTGGATTTTTTCACATTGCCACTTTTTGGCACCCCATGATCTTGCACATATCCTATGATGAATACTGTAGACACCTAAAAATGGTTCAAGCCTGCTGGTCTACGTGTTTTAACATTTTTAGCATTACAATCAAAATATTGTTTTGTGACCTAATTACTCCTCTATGTGACGTATATGATCTTTATTGTATGGTGACATTGTGTCTTTCATCAATGATTGAATATTGTAAATTGTTCAATTATTTACTAACAATTCTACTTTCTCTATCAAATCGATCATTTTCTGAATCATTTCTGATCAACCATAACTGATCCTATTCGATCCTAAACCATTCCAAACCTTCCTAAACTGATCCTATTTGAACCTAAACCATTCCAAACCTTCCTAAATCATTTAAAACCTATCCTATTCTATTCCTAATCATTTGCAAAAAAATTTGGACTCATTCTGACCATTCTAGGACATTGTCCAAGATCACCGATCCCTAATTAACCCAATTTCAAACCAATCGATCAAAACCTATTTAAATTCAATCAATCTTTTCATCATTTTGGGAGCATTGTCCAAGATCATCGATGCTTCATATCCCTTCAATCAACCATTTGATAACATTGTCAAAGATCATCGGTTTTATCGCTATCAATCTATAAATATCAATTCAATCGTGTTGTTCATATTTCTCAATACTATTTCTAATTATCATTTCAGGAACATTGTCAAAGATCATCGATGTCTCCCCATTTCAATTTCAATCTTACGATGTCATCAAAGTTCATTGGTGCTTTTTGATCATTTCCAATCATCATTATGCGGGCGCATTATCAAAGCTCATCGATGCCTCATGATTTCCTAAACTATTCTGAAACTCTTGGAATTAACCCTAATCCTTATCAACATTATCAAAATTAGTTCAATTTGACATCAACACCTTCAATTCAGCCTATAATCTACTAATTTCCCACTTTGGATGAATAACCCATAGTTTATCCTAAGTCCTAATTGAATAAATAAATAAACTTTATTTATTCCCTTTTCCCCAAGTCTCCAATAATTAATTAATTTTTTATCAATTAATTAGCTAATTCTAATTTATGAGATTTTATAATTTTATAAATCTAATTTGGATTTGTGAGGAATATTGATTTATTAATTGAATTAATATCCTCCTAATCTCACCTAATTCCCATATCCCTTAATTGAGGGTTCACATACCTATTAAGGTGCTTCCTCAATATTCTCCAATATCTCCTCAATATCTCTCCCCCATTTCATGCTTCCAAGCATCTCACATACCAAAATCAGTATTTATGCAAGGATTTTGTGCAATCTCACCAAATTCTATCTCATTTTCTATAAAACAGGTACATTTCTATCATTCAAGGTTGAACCTCAAGATTTTGAGAAAACCTCAAGATCACTCATCTTCTAGTACTCTCATTAGCAAAGTTGGCATTTGTGCAAAGTGTGTGTGCAAAGAGCAACATCAATCCCATTATGGAGAAGAAAGAAGGACATGGGAGCCTCCTTTGAAGGGGGGTTTTTGAGTTTTCACACTTATTTTATGAATTCCCTTAGCAAATAGCTTTCATGATAGATTAGATAGGTTTATCATACTTGTTTAGGGTTTGTGGTTACCTAATATGCTAAATATGCCTTTTTCTAGTCTTACAAAAAAATGCTAAGATGAATACATGCAAATTTTATGCATGACTGATCAAATTGGTTAAAGATAGAACCGAGCATTTTTTGCAGACATCACTGAGAAAATAGAGGAAAGAGCATTACCGAGTAGAACAAGTATGACATATGAGAAGAACAGAAGTGAAAAAATTGATCAAAGGTATTATGTACTTAGCATAGATATAAAAATTTGCAAAATAGAGTGTTGGAATTAATGGGAAGTAGTACTGAGAGGGGAGGGGTGAATCAGTACCTCTAAAAATTTTAGCACCTTACACAATTTATCATTAGTAATCATTGAATTCTGATTTTACCAACCATTACTGTTATTCTTTCTTATGCATCTAATGTTTTTCCACAATCTTTAATAGTTTCCAATCATTCATAGAAACATTCATGAAATTGAAAAACACATAACACAAGATATGGTATCATAGAAAACTCCTGTTAGGAAGTAAAAATTGCGGTGGGGATGGCACCCACAAAAATTCACTATCTGTAGAATGGAAGGGAGCCGGTTAAGGCTTACAATTTGATCACTTCTGATGATCTACCCTTTTAAGAGTATTAAGGTGGGGACTTGTTAAGATCTACTATGTTAAGAGCTTTAGCAACACTAATTTAAGTGTGCACTCAGTAATGAGATTTTCAATAGGACAGTTAAGCCCACCTTTCTTGAAAGGATTTCTTTAGTGTACTACACTTGTTAGAATGAGTACAAATGTTGACCTGACTGTATGCAATCTACTATTGTTGATTTATAGATCCATTAAAGCCTTTACAATTATAATATCACCTTAAGTGATTGATGAATACCTTTTCTCTTCTTTTCGGTAGCCTCTGTTCCATTCTTGAAAACTGATTTGATTCTGTTTGTGTTCTTATGCATGAATTCTCTATCTGGTCTTTAGTTTCTCTTTGTGGCTACTATCTTCATTGAACAACAATAATTCTCAATGGATAGAGCACCTATTTATACAAGTATTGACCTATCTTGGAATTCACAATTTACAATGTTAACTCTCAGATCCAAGGTTTACAACTTGACCTTGATCTTTAGTTTGCATGTTTTAAAATAATAAAAATAATTAAAACAATAACAATTATATTTCTTCCTCCGCACATATAGAATTTAAAATAAAATCAAGAAGTTATAAATATAAATTCAGTGATTTATCTGACGTGGAAAGTTAGATCCACTTTTTGTGAATGTAACTGACTGTCGGTTCTTGGTTGTCAGTTTGAACTTGCATTCTGTCGGCATTCCTTGACTTAACTATTCATCAGGTTCCCTGTATCTATTGGGTTCCTCTCTTTGTTGTACTTTTAGGTAGCACTGTTGTTACTCATCGGGTATCGTTTACCTTTTTTTCATCGGGTAACACTTAACAATGTTTGTCGGGTAACATTGTCATCAAATAGTGTTGTACCCTATCTATCGGTGTAGAGTAAACCAATGGTGTAGATCATGTTTTTCTCTAAGTATACTAATGGAAAAATATAATTCCTTCAATCTCCCCCTTTGACATTAGTATCAAAAAATGATATGTGCATAATACTGAAATTATTACACCATGTTTATATCCTTGTCATAATATGACTCCCCCTTACTGTGTGCATCAATATAGTGTATGTATATGTACATGTATACTATCTATTCTCTGAGTGTACATTATTTCCCCTTTCTTCCACTACACATATGATTTCCTCCTTTAACTTAGGTGATGTACATATCAAATTCCCCCTTTCTTTGATACTGATGACAAAAATGTATAACTTACAATATGTTAAAATTGTGACAAAAATGTGTAACTTATAATGTGTCAAATACATTAGAATGGGTAATTTTGATATCTTCCATTGGTTTCTCCCAATGTTCTCTCAACTGTTCTAGGGCCATGTGTTGCAGCTCTAGTCTGGCATGCATATCATAAATGTTGTCTAGGACAGACATTTTAGGGGTGGCAATTAGAGTACTTTCCTATGTCATATTTTGTTGGAGGAGTGTAAGTGTCGGTAAGAGCTTAACTTGGAGCTCATTGAACTCATCTCTGCAAACTGAATGTCTTGTCTCTGTTTCCTAGCCTTTCTGATTTGTTGATTGTGCAATTTAAGTGCTTCTTCTATGTTGGCTAGATTTTTTGCACTGGACTAAAGATTAGCATCTATTTTTTCTATATTGTCGGTATACTCCTTAGTGAGTTGATCTAAAGTGCACAGTTTCTTTATTAAGGTAATAGCTTTTGATAAAATTGGGTCAATCGTACTCACCAATTCAGATAGCTTGACCTTTTTCAATGCAAATTCCTGGCTTATCTTCTCTGAGAGCTTGAAGTCTCTCTTCCATTATCTTCTCATCATATGTATTCTAAGATGTTAATGCATCTATGAGTATGACCAGTTGATCAATAATTGGAGCTTGTTGATCGATATCTACGTCTGGTACAATTTGTTGAAGTATCTCCCTTGCTACTTCTAGTACCTTGGCCTCTTTTGCCACTCTCTTCATCTTGTCTTGAATGGATTTTCTCTCACATAGCTTTGCATATTTTTTCAATGTTGTCAAATCCAATGTTCTTGGATCACAGATTGGAATCTCAATGATTTCATCTAGAGTTACTGGATTTTTATTCTTTCCTTTCTTCTTCTTTGAGATTTGAGGGGATGTAGATGTATGAACTAGCACAGCTAGTTCATTTGTTTTCTCTAAATTTCTTGGGGAAGGTTTTTTCGATGATTCATCTTGTGTTTTCTACTCTGTGGGCACCTGTCAGTTATGTGAAGATGTCTCTTCATTAACCTTGGGTGTTTATGCAGAGTATTCTCTAGATTTATTTTCAATCTCATCCTTCTTTCCTTCTTCACCTTTCTCTAAAGGCTTGTCCCCTATTTCCTTTTGAGTGTTTTCTTTATTCCAATCAGTAGATGCATTATTTTGATCATCGGTTGTAGCTTTCTCTATAGTAGTATCTGTTGTCCCTTTAGCTTCTTCATCACCCTTGTCTTTGGGTGTGCTTGTTTCTTTCTCATTTGATCCCTCATTTCCCTCTAGTATGTTTATTGCCTTCATTAGGATAGGCATGTTACTTTGAGTTGCTGCTTGGGCTTTGCCAGTATTGGTGTCCTGCTCGTCGGTTAGTGCCTTGTCAGCAGTGACATCCTCATCCTTTTGTATATTTTGTGCAGGGTCTTGCACAATTGGGTGCATGATTGATGTGTCCTGCATTTTTTCATCAACAATGTCAACTATCTTTCCATATGATGTATTTAGTACTTGATGGTTTTGTTGATCCTTAAGTGTGATAAATATCACATCATCTTTCTTCTTTGGATCATTGTCGGAATCATAGTGAGTGATATCTTGGATATTATCATCCATGCCTGTGTCTAAGTTAATAGGCTTATCATCACTTTCTTGATTGTCCAGAGCAATATGTCGAGGACTTGCATTATCTATCTCCTCCTCTCTGTGAGGTGTGTTTGTGAGAAGTAATTGCTTCTCGACACTTGTTGGCTCTACCGGTAGATCTAGGAGATGTCTCCATCTGGTCTTTGTCATTGAATCCAGTTCTATAAACTTGTTCTCTAGTACTTTGTAAGCCCTTATTTTGGCTATAAATTTACTTGAGTGTTTCTTTAGTACTTCTTGTATCTCTTCAAATTTGGATTCAGGAGGCATCAGTCTCACAAGAACTCTTTCTCTTGCTTCTCTTTCTATTTTCAAGGCATATGACCACTGTTGGTATACTCTTTTACCTAGCTCTTCAAGTATTTGATTCACAAATTCAGCAGGGGCATACTTGTTTTTAATCATTGATTATATGACTGCTTCTTGTATTTTATTCTGATCCTCTAGATTCAGTGTATCCCACTGCCTGATCTTTTTATCACTCATTATTCCATGGGTACCAATTGATTTGGCAGCTTCATCTACCATTTGGTTTATGAAGTTCTTATTTTCTACATCTATTTCATCATCTTTGGTGTCATCCAAGTCATCCTATGTCCTGAAAAACCTTTTTCTCTTCTTTGGTGGTGTGGTTTTGACAGGTTGTTGTCTTGTTCTTTTTGCTGGCTGCTTCCTTATATAGGTCCTTACTTGACATTTCTTAAGTGGTGTGGTATCGAAAGCAACAGTTTGACTTCATGTTCTTTTCTTCTTTGTAGGATGTGGAGATGGAGGTGCATCAGATTCAGTAGCCTCTATATCAGATTTCCTTTCTTCTAGTTCTTCACTGATGGTGCCCTGTTCATCAGTTTCCTCTTGTTGATCCTACTCTTCTTCTGAGATTGATAGAATCTTCTTAAGATTCTTAATCATTTTATCTTTCTTGTTTATAGCCTTCTTGACTTCTAGGCCATGTTTTATCTTAGATTTGGCCTCCTCATATGTACCAAACCTTGGTTGTTTCTTATCAATGGGCTCATTGAGCAGTGCCTCAATTACACTTGTAGCTAGATCAATATTGATCTCATAGTCTAATGGTGATAACCAAGCTATTCTCGATACAACTGGTTTGATATGTGTGAAGTCTGTGTCTGCCATGAAACATATCTCATCTTTGTGTTTTTCAACTTGTTGCTCAGGAATCCTAGTTCTTTCCATCATCTTTTCCTTGAACTCAAGGAAGTATGCAGACATGACAGATTCAAAATTTTCTCCTAGTGACTTAATCAGTTCACTAATTTGTTGGGTTACCGGTTTGGTAGAGTCCCATACAACTTTTCCTACTGAAGGAAAGTATTCTTGAAAATAGAAAAATATACACATGATGAGTGATCCAAACTTACATGTGTTGCTTTTTGTAGACCTGATTTTGATCATATTTTCATCAAGTTGTTTCAGTAGGATCTCACACAGATCCATCTGAATCCCTTTTTTTACAATCTTGTAAGCTGTGCTTACTGCTATTACAGAAATGTTGTTCATTCTGCTAGCCTGAAAAATTTTGTAACCAATAACACATGCACCAAATGTTAACTCTCCGTCGATGATTGTGTTTACTTTGAGACCTCTATTGTCTCCTTCTACATTGGTGAGTTTTGTAACTTCTTTCATGGATGGATGTTTGTGTGCCCTAGGCTTGTCGGTTATCAGATAACCAATGACAACATGAAGAACATCCTTTTTTATTTTCTTGGGTTGGTCTAGCCATAGTTTGTTGTCATGCATCCTGGTCAAGACTAACTTAATCCATTCTGTCTTGAATTCCCTCAGGAAATGTAGGGCATTAATTAACCCTTTGACCTCCAAGTGTTTGTGTTCTTCTTTCAGTTTTCCTTTGGCATCACATAGCTTCTTAAAAGCTTCATCCATTTCTAGATCACCTATCTCTATGATTTTGCAGTGAATGTAAGACCTAACGTCTTCTATGAGCAAAACCCTAGGCAAAATTTTTGAAAATGCGCCAGCTTCATCGGGTTTCAATGCAATTTTTGCATAGATCTTGTATTTAGGTTCTACACATGTTCTGTTCTTGATTAGTTTCACCACATTCTTCTTTTCATTCTTCAACCTAGCAGTTCTTGATGTAGTTGCCATTGTTTTCCAAGTACTTAGGGTTTTCTTGAAATTAGGGCTTTTATTGACAAAATAGTAACAAAATTATTTTGGTGTCTTTGGTGCTTACTTTGATTCGCAATGGTGATGAGGAATCTATTCTCTATGTTCTGAATCAATCTATAGACGCTTATGCTTTCTTCTCTTTAATCAATTTGGTGTCACTCTACTTTCTCTTTGAATTGCGAGTGAAAAATGAAGTTGTCCCGTCAACTATTTATAGACTTTTTGACCTAAGTCTTTGCAATAAATGCTCAACAACTCGTTGAGATGAGAAGACGGGTTTCATTGGGAGGATGTTTCCAATCATCATCGGTGAAGATATGATTCTTAGGGAATTTTTTTGACCACTTTGATTTTATCGACGGATATCAGTGTTCTTTCACAACTACTTCTAAACTTTGCCCTTTTTATCGATATTCATCGGGTTATATTGGCATTTTACGAGATTTACTTAGAGGACCAACAATTTCCAATAAGTGTAAATAACTTATTATTGTGTTCATCGATGATTTTGGTAAGTGTTTACCGGCGGTGTTGCATTCTTAGACTAGTAACAAGTAAAGTAGTATGCATCTTTGGTTCATGCAGATTTTGTTTATTTATCAATTTATATAATGGAACTGATGCAAAATATAACTTGGTATAGTGTAGTTCCTTACTTGTTCAGCTCAAGTGGGGTTAGTGGTGTTGCCATATCCATTGGAAGGGGTGTCACCATTTGCATTACTTGTTCTAGCTTCATCATTCCTTGAAGATTTTATCCACATTTTGTCTCTTGCCCTTCAGATATATTCAATGGTGTTACCATTGGGATATGTGCTTGTTTTTGTCAATCTATCTTTGCAATCTTTCTTGAGATGACCAACTTTATGACAGTGTAAGCATGCCATTCTGGGGTTTGACCAGCCTCTAGACCTTTTGGTCCATGCTCTCATGCAGTTTGTAGTGATGTGACCATATCTGCCACATGTTGTATAGTTTGTCCAAGTATTGTAATCCCATACATATTGATTACCAATTTTCTTTGGCTGATAAGCAACTTCTTTACCTTTTGGCTTCCATGCTTGCATTTTCTTTTTCCAGCATTCTTCAGATGTGTGCCCATTCACCTTGCATATAGGATATTATTTGTCCATGTAGGTTTCCTTCTTTGGATTTTCTATCTTTCTCTTGCATTCATAAGCCTTATGTCCTTTCTTGTTACATTTATAACAGAATCCTATGAATGAAGATGTAGGTGTAGATTTAGGAGTACCTTTTATTTTACCTCTTCATGAATTTGATGTGTGCCCTTTCTTTCCACAGTGCTTGCATGCTAGTTTTCTTGGTCTTGGATTTTCGTAGAAATTCTTTGGATTTAATGATTCTCCATTTTCGGTAAAGCCTATACTACTGTTGTTGATGACTCTTCGTTGTCCCTCAAGAAAGTCATCCATTCTTTTATTTCTTTCTTCAGCCTTTCTAATAATCTCATTGTGATGTTGTTGAATTCTAACCTCATACTTTAGCTTTTCATTTTCTTCTCTTAGTTCACCAATAATCTGTATTCTCTCAATGAGTTCCACATTTATTATGTTTGCTTCTTGACTCATAAGGATAATCTGATTTGTGAGATCATGCTGATGCTCAACATGTCTTTGAATTTCCACTTCCTTTTCCTGTAGTTTCTCTAAAATCTTTCTTCTATCATCAATAGCAAGTGTTCTCTCTATTTCATCTTGTTTGGCAGAACTCATCACATCAATAATTCTTACCATCTGGGTCTCTTGATCGATTTGTAGCATCTTTATTTTCTCTGTCAGATGTAGGTTGATCTCCTTTAGATTTGTGATGTTCTCTTTTGATGTATCTGATATATTACTTGCATTTGATCCTGAAGATTTGAAGAAGTCTGAAATCTCTTCTTCTTGATAGTCTATTTCATTGTTCCTGGTAGCCATACCTTTTCTTTCATCCAACAGCTCTCTCATCTTGATTCTTGCTTCTTTATACTGTTCATAGAACATTTGTATCTCAAGCTTTTCATTCTCAATATTCTTATCAAGTTTGTACTTCTCCATTGTATGATCTTTTCTCTTAAGCCTTTAAGATTTTCAAGAAGATACTCAGCTCTGATATCAATTGTTGGAATTAATGGGAAGTAGTACTGAGAGGGGAGGGGTGAATCAGTACCTCTAAAACTTTTAGCACCTTACACAATTTATCATTAGTAATCATTCAATTATAATTTTACCAACTATTACTGGTATTATTTCTTATGCATCTAATTTTCTTCCACAATCTTGAATAGTTTTCAATCATTCATAGAAAAAATCATGAAATTGACAAACACATAACACAAGATATGGTATTGCAGAAAACTCCTGTTAGGAAGTAAAAATTGTAGTGGGGATGGCACCCACAAAACTTCACTATCTACAAAATGGAAGGGAGCCGGTTAAGGCTTACAATTTGATCACTTCTGATGATCTACCCTATTAAGAGTATTAAGGTGGAGACCTATTAAGATCTACTTTGTTAAGAGCTTTAGCAACACTGATTTAAGTGTGCACTCAATAATGAGATTTTCAATAGGACGGTTAAGCCCACCTTTCTTGAAAGGATTTCATTAGTGTACTACACTTGTTAGAATGAGTACAAATGTTGACCTGACTATATGCAATCTACTATTGCTGATTTACAGATCCATTAAAGCCTTTATAATTATAATATCACCTTAAGTGATTGATGAATACCTTTTCTCTGCTTGTCGGTAGCCTATGTTCGGTTCTTGAAAACTGATTTGATTCTGTTTGTGTTCTTGTGCATGAATTCTCTGTATGGTCTTTAGTTTCTCTTCATGGCTACTATATTCATTGAAAAAAAACAATTATCAATTGATAGAGGACCTATTTATACAAGTATTGACCTATCTTGGAATTCATGATTTATAATGTTAACTCTCAGATCCAAGGTTTAGAACTTGACCTTGATCTTTAGTTTGCATGTTTTAAAATAGTAAAACTAATTAAAACATTAACAATTATATTTCTTCCTCTACACATAATGAATTTAAAAGTAAATCAAGAAGTTATAAATACAACTTCAGTGATTTATCTGACGTGGAAAGTCAGATCCACTTTTTGTGGGATGTAATTGACTGTCGGTTCTTGGTTGTCAATTTGAACTTGCAGTCTGTCGGAGTTCCCTGACTGAACTGTTTGTCGAGTTCCTTGTATCTGTTGAGTTCCTCTCTTTGTTGTACTTTTAGGTAGCACTATTGTTACTCATCGTGTATCATTTACCTTTTTATCATCGGGTAACACTTAACAGTGTTTTTCGGGTAACATTGGCATCAGATAGTGTTGTGCCCTGTCTATCGGTGTAGAGTAAACCGATGGTGCAGATCATGTTTTTCTCTAAGTATACTAATGGAAAAATATAATGCCTTCACAAAGTTGTATTTGAATCAAATCATTATTGTATCAGTTTCACCATTGTTACAGATAAATCTGTTAACCAAGTAGGACAGTGAAAGTCTTTATTATGACATTCAAAATGAATGTTGAGTGTTTTCTTGTTGACCCCATAGTGAATGCATGTTCAAGAGAGAACTGTTAGTTTTAAATCCTTTAACCAGGTCACATTTAAAAATGTGCATTATAACCTTTAACAAGGTTGGCTCTTCACCGATCTCACTTCAGAAGAGTGAAAATATTTTGGGTTACTGGTCCCAGGTGGTTTTTCCCTTAGTAGGGTTTCTAGGTTAAAATTCTATGTGTCAATGTGCATGAATGTTGTGGATTGTTATTTTACTTTACAATTAACTTTATTGACCTAGATCGGTAATCACAGTATCAATTCACTGATACTCGATAATTAGCAAGAACTTACAGGATACATTTCACCGATTTGAATTATAAGTTTGAATTATTTTTATATACATCTGGAGGAATTTGGGACTGTAGGATAATTTGGGAGGTAAATGATTCTAAATGATTCACCCCCCCCCTCAGTTATTCTAACAGGTTATGTTATTTAGCCACATTTTTTGCCTATTTTGGAGCCTCTAAAGCCTCCAAAATTGAGTTTGAATTTTTTTTGACAATTTTAAAAAATAGAAACTTTAATATATTCAAAAGTGGACATAATCTTGCAATGAAAATTTAATGGCATGCTTACCTAGCCCAACCGAATCTTTAGGGAAATATTAGGGAGACTTTATGCTCAAAAAAAAAACTTACTAAAAATGGTAACCTCATGTAAATGCAAGGTTGATACACATTTTTTTAACAATCTTCCACTTATATAACATATCGTAAGAGACACCATAATTTAATTGCTAAGGGACATGAGGCCCATAGACTTTGAACAACATCTGAACTCCTTTATGCTTTCAACCTTAGTTGATGAATCTTCAACATTCATCAAAGTATCTACATTAACCAGCTTCACCCTAGCATCCTCAATCATATCTCTAAATAAATGATACTAAACATAAGTATACTTGGTCCTGACATGAAAAGTTAGGTTCTTTGTTAGGCAGATCACACTCTGTTTGTCACTTTTTCTATTATTGATCCTTGTTTTATTCCAATATCTTACTAAAGTATTTTTATCCAAATGACTTCTTTACAAGCATGATTAACTTCCATATACAAGGTTTAGTAGTGGACAAAGAAACCATAGTTGATCTTTTTATCATCCAACTAAGTGCACAACCAAATAATTTAAACACTTAAGCATTGGTGGATCTTTTGCTATAAATATCACCCACCAATTTGAATCCACATAACCATAAATTTCAAGGGAAATGTTTTCTCATATCACATTACCATGATAACACAAAGAATATTCTAATGTACCCTTCAAATATCTAAAGACTCTTTTAACTGCATCCCAATGAATTCTACTAGGACTAGACATATATCTGGAAAGAAATCTCATTATTTGGGAAATTTTTTTGTAGTACATACCATAGCATACATCAAACTTCCAACTACACTTTGGTACAATACTCTGCTCATGTCTTCCATCTCTGATGGGGATGTAGCCTAATCTAAAATAGATAACTTTGATCAATTTGCAAAAGAGACACATAATGGTCTGCAATCTTGAATGTCAAACCTTTGTAAAATGGAGTTCACATACTCACTCTAGCCTAGCCATGGTTTTTTTTACTCTATTTAATCTAATTTTCATCTCAAGAATTTGTTTTGCTGCACCAAGGTCTTTTATTTAAAATTTAGCAGAAAGATGGGACTTTAGTTTTGAAATCCTACATTTCCCTTTACCAATGAGTAATATATCATCAACATATAATGTAATGTACAAGAAATGACCATCATCATATTGTAATAAACACAATGATCTAATTTAAACTTATCAAATCCCAAACTCAACACATATGTATCAAATTTCAAGTACCACATCCTAGGACTCTGTTTGAGGCCATACAAATATTTATTTTATATCAAAATCAAATTACTTTTACATTTTACTATTTAGTTCTCTAACTATGTCATGTAAATATCCTCCTCCAAATCACCATGAAGGAAAAAAAATTCACATCTATTCGCTCAACCTCTAAATGATAAGCACCAATAATAGAAAGAAAAAATATTTAATAGATGTCATTTTTATAATAGGAGAGAATATCTCACCATAATCAACACCCTCAACTTGAGAGTATCCTTTCACAAAAAACCTTTCTTTATACTTCTCAATGCTTCTATCTGAACCAATATTTTTTTTGAACACCCATTTACAACCAACATGTTTTTTTCGTCTTTCAGGAAATGGTAAAAGATCCCATGTATCATTCTTTTTCAAAGATTCCATTTCTTCATCCATAATAATTTTCTAGGATTATCATTCATAAGTAATGCCTCTTTTACAGATCTAGATTCATCCACACTAGTATTTGAAGAAAAAATACATCTCTAATCATTTGAAGAATAGCTTTTAGGTGGTTGTCTCTACCTTGTAGACTTTATAACAAGCTAAATTGGAGGTTCTTCCTTACTTTTTGAAGATTCACACCTAGGTGAGCTCTCCTCAATTTCTCTATCTAGGGGCCTCGATTCAAATTTATCAGGCATAGAAGGTAGTTGAATCACATCTTCCTTTTTAGTTTTTTGTTGCTGCAATGTAACAAAAGAAGACTTTGTTTGTTTAAAAATAACACTTCTTCTATGTATTATCTTCAATAAAACAAGATTATGAAGCTTCATCTTTTCATACCATGATTGTCGCCAATGAAGATACATTTCATAGCCTTGTTCTCTAACTTTGTCTTTTCCTTTGGCACATATGCATAAACCTCAAAACCAAAAATTCTAATATGTCTCAATGAAGGCTTATGACCTAACCATGCTTCTCAAGAACTTTATCAATAAGAGTTAATGTAGGAGACCTGCTAATTAGGTAGTAAGAAATGGAAATAGTTTTAGTTGAAAACCTTTGTTCTAAGCCAACACCACTTAGTATACTCCTAGCCTTCTCCATCAATGTCGTATTCATCCTTTCTGCAACTTGATTCTATAATGGTGAATAAAAGTTGTCTTTTGTCTTTGAATGTCACAATATTTACATAACCTATCAAAAAAATTAGAGAAAAATTCAGCACTATTATTAGTCCTCAAAATTTGTATTTTCCTTCCAATCTGCAACTTAACCATTTATTTAAATTCTTTGAATGGACTAAAAACATCATATTTACTCTTTAAAAAATATACCCATGTCCCTTTGCTATAATCATCAATAAAAAAATGTAATCCAATAGAAGGAACATCTACAAAAACAAACACATAAGAATGAATAAGATACAACACACCACAATATTTATGAGAACCTGAGTAAAACTTGAATGCGGTTTTATTTTTCATAAATTGAATGCTCAAAAAAATCAAAAGCAAGATTAGAATCATTCAAACCTTCGACAAGGTTTTTCTCTCTCAAGGTCCTTAGACCCTTCTCTCCAATTATGGGTAAGTGCGAGAAGTTGAGTTCACTTATGGGGGAACTTTCATACTTAGCCAAATTTGTGAAATCACAATCAACGAAATGGGTTCCCACTTAGAATGAACGGGGTCTCATTTTTCTTCAAGAGCCATAGCCTAAAATTTTAGAAATGAAATCCTGTTTCAAAATAGGATCTCATTTTGAAAAAAAAAATAGGATCCCATTTTGAAAAAATATTAGTTTTAAAATAAAACCTTCCATCGATTCATTTATTCATTATATTTTTTTAAAAAAGGCAAATGGGGTCACAACTACTAAACAAGATCCTATTTCTAAATATTTGAATTTTAGGCCCGCTTTTGGCAGTATTTTGGTTTGGAAAGAGTCTTGGGTAGCCAAACCATAGCCTTTGACCTAGTTTGATTTCCAACTTCAAGGCCTTGCTAGTGTCCATAAAAAATAAGGACTTTAGACATATATTTGAAGATGTTTTTAGAGGAATATTTTGTCAAAATAAAAACCCATTATAGATGATATAACTTAGATTCAAAATATATAGTTTTTTTTAAAAATAGATTAAGGGTGTGTGGACCAAGTTGTGACACAAAAAAGTGGACACATGTTTTAAAAAAATTCAAATTTTACATAACCCAATCAGGTTATTGAAATTTCAAAATTGTACTAGGCTTGGTAACCAAGCCTAGACAATATTATTAAAAAATTTATCTTTCTAATAACCTGATCATGTTATTGATGTTTCTAATAACCCACTCAGGTTATTAGAAACACATTATATTTTGTAAATCCCGCGGCTTAGGCCATTTCTAACGCCTCAACCGTAGAGAAGCAGAGTGGAGGAGGGAAAAACACATAATAACCTGATTGTGCTTTGAACAAAACAATGTTTCTTCAATAATTTCCACATTTTCAAGCAATGGCACCCTATAACAAAGGTCAGTTTTATTATTTTTTTTGTTTTGTTGTTGTTTTTGCATTTGTAATCAAATTAGGTTATGTTATTGATTTTTTGTTTTCTTTTATTAATTTCATATCAGATTCATCTAACAACCCATGAAGAGGAAAAAGAAATGAAAGACCACCCCCCGTAAACCCTCCTCAAAATTATCCTCGTCCACCACCATCGCCACCCGTAAACCCTCCTCAAAATTCTCCTCATCCATAACCATCGCCACCCGTATACCCTCCCCATGTGCCATTAGATAATGTAAATGAAACACAAGAGGACCTAGTGCAACACCTTAACCAAAATAGTGCACAAATTAATATATTAGTGAATAGGTTGAAGGCTTTCAGTCTTCAGCATCACTCTACCCTCGCCACTATATTAGAAAAAATGTCCAATAGTGCAAATGCAGTGACAAAATGGGGTTCATGGAGGGATAGGTGTCGTACATATTATGTTGATGGTTTATCATATGAGAATGTGAAAAGAAAAGGCATACAAAAATATGACATATGTGCCCTTTTTACTAATCTTAATACTAGAAATTCCCTAGAAGATAATACAAAATGGTTTCCTATACATTGGTGTGCTCATAGGGGGATGAAATCAGATTTTTGGGATAGGTGGTACATGGTATTTGACCAACCACCTTGTAATAATAATGAGTTGCCTTTATATTTTTGAGGAAGCTATAATATGAGTTTATCCTCGATGAGAAGCCAAATTACTTTGACTTTTGTGAGTTCTAGGGTAGAGGGAAAGGCTTTGCATGGGATAGACCTGGGGCACATAGGATTACCTGACCACAAGAGAGGAGGCGTACTATGAGAAAACCCCTCATTCATGTTGCGGTCCCTATAGTGGTAAAGGAGTCTATGGATATATAGACTCTTCATGCAGCTGCATTATTGACTAATGTCATTATCCAGCATGGCACTCAGTTAGTTGGAGAGGATGGATCAGTGTCTATGCCACCTCCAACTTCATCAGATTTTCCATTAGGATCATCCCATCCTGCACTAGCTCCATCATCATCAGATGCACCATTAGGATCATCTCATCCTGTGCTAGCTCCATTATTATCAGATATAATTCTAGGGTGAGACCATCCCATTGAGCATATCTGCATCAGTTGTAATGGTATATGTGATGGGGTAGATAGTCAGGCGAGTGCGGATGGTTAGACATCCCATTCATGTGTACATTGTGGGAGAAGATGTTAGGCATTCACTATTGAGGATATTTCCCTCACATATGATCTATTGTTGATGGTGTATGGTACAAAGCCAACATAGGTTTGTTTAAATTTGTGTTTTGACATGTTATTTTATTTAATTACCTAAATCTGTTAAAAGTAAATAATTTTTTATGTATAGAAGAATGTAAATTGATACATGAATAATATACATTCCAGGGTGTAGCTAGTGGTATGATCACACCAAGGAGTACTTTTTCTAGTAGACATGGACAGGTAGCTCAAACACCTAAGGTAATTTTTTATAAATATTCATAAAATAGAATAGTACATTGTTTTCAAAATATCATATCTTAATTATTTGTATGGCGGTAACTTAGTGTGGTCAAAGAATTAGTGTATGTTTGTTTTCTATTTCTTTATGGTCAAATAATTTGTTGTAATGTAATTCAACTCAAGGAATTCATAAAAGGATAGTACTCCCTCAAGGAATTAGGTTGAACGCAAAGGATTCAACAGAGATCCCTAGCTTTTGGTAACCTAGAAATAATACTTTTGAACAAGTTCACTTACTTGTCCAATAATCATGACTCAAACTGATTTGAACTCCCGCCCTCCATCCTTGGACTCATTTCAACCCATGCTGAACTCATACATAGACTCATACCCAAACCAATCACTTATTGGCTTCTGAATAAACCTTGAACATCATCTGGAACATCCAACCAATGTTCTTTTACTCTTATTTCTTGTTCAAAATCATGAATACAATATCTGATTGTTCACTAATTGTGAATGTCCTCAATCCTTCAATACACCTACATGGCCTTCTAAAGACTCCCAACATATAACTTCTAAGACACCCCAATAACCCCTCAACTTATCACAAGGTCCTTATCCTATCACTCAAAGCACATTCACTTGCTAGCTCAATAAACTCTACTCTCTGGTATTTCATTGTCATACTAGGACAGTCCCCATTTACTAGTTTATATCTTCACCATAGAAAAGAACTTGTCTACACCCTAGGTTCATAAGCACCCTGTTATGCCCTGCATACCTGTCCCTACATTTTGTGTGCAAAATATTGGGTCCCCCTTTTTTCTCACTTCTGGCTCTTGCCTTGTTTTCCTTGTCTTTTGTTTTCTTTGTTTTCTTCTCTGGGATTGCCCTCCCTAGGGGGTTTATTTTCTTTCTTCTTTTTCCTTTTGTGCTTTCGGGACCCAGTCCCAGAGTTTCTTCTTTCCATAACCAGATTCCAAACTCTGGGATTCCCAGCCACGATGTCCTCTCCTCACGAGAAGGTATGGTGGCATGGAATCCCCAGGCACGAAGTCTGGAGGTCTGCCTATTCTGGAATTCATGGAAAAAATGGTAACTAGCTTTTACCTCGGGTATAAATATAAATTACACATCACTTTTACAATTACCACGATTAAACACTTGTGCATCTAGAGTGAATCAAAGTGAATTAAAACATTTTCAAACCGTTCTTGCTCCCATTTTTAGTGGTTGTTAACCAGTGATTTGGCGGTAATTGTTCATGGTAATCCCTAGATTGCAAGGTGCCTCTCATGCCTACCTTCTCCATTGTGTTCATCTTCTAGGTAGGTTCTTTGGTTTATGTCTTTGTCTTTGCTGGTTTTGGTTTTTGTCCCTTTCTTTCTGGTTTTGTTTTCGCTCGGTCTTTCTGGTTTTCCTTCCTTGTTCTGCATTTTTGGTTTGCCTCCTGTTGGTGGGTTGGCTCTGCCAGAGGGATTTTCCACCCTCTGCGTGGCTATAGATTAGTGTTTTTAATGTACATTGTCTTGGGTTAGCCTATGTGAATATGTATAGTCATGTAAAACCTATGAAAAGCTTGTGGGTGTTGTATATTTTGTGCATATGTGTTTTGGCCTTTGACCCTTTGTATTTTTATGTGTATATTCTTTAGCTCTATTGTGCATTGGTTGTATATTTCATGTATATTCTTCCTATTTTGTGTTAAGCTCATCATGCCTTATCTATATTTCATCTGATTCTACGCCCTCACCCCATGGTAGAATACCACTTGGTGGGAACTCAGCTCTTTGCTAGTTTCAACCATGGTAGTTTTCTCTCTCCGCTGTCAATCAGCCTTTATGGCAAATTTATGTCCCATGCATGCATTCAAGACTACCCAAGTGGCTTTCACTTTGCACGCATTCAGAAATTTGGCACCGTCACCGCCATAACTTCCCATATATTACATATCCATGTGATGCCCACGTGGGCCTCACAACTCATGTTCCACTCATGTCCCCCAATGGTTAGTTTTCAGACTCTGGGTCCTACACCCTCTCCCTGCCCATATCTTACTTTTTTCAAGTATGTTGAAACTCCCGGGCCTAGATTATGGTTGAATTCCTAAGTTGTCATCATATACATATCTTTCTAAATTTTGATCTAAACTAACTTTTTAGGTGAAGTGCGCAACGTAGTGGTAAGTTATTTAGAATCTGGAGTAGCATCTTTATCTTATAAGTATTCTGACAGTCACCTTACCTTGCAGGTTTTCAAACATCCCACTTTCACTATGTTAGAGGATTCTTCTTCTTCACCACACGGGAGTCTAGAACTCCCCTCCACGGCAGTCACCAGGGCAGTCATCAGATCTAAGATTGAGAGGGCCTTGGAAAAGCTTCCCCTCAACATGAAATATTTGAAAGATAATGTTGTTACGGGATCAAAGACTGAATCCCAGGTTCAGTTGCTCACCGACACCAGCATTAGGATATGGTCAGAAATGCAGGCCCTAGCTAAGATGATGTTCATTCAATGACAATCTAGGGACCAATTGGCCATCAATGTTGGAGAGTCCAAGATTCTAAAGGTCGCTTGATTCCCATGTTCTCTGCAAGCCTAGAACTCATCCTCACTCTCACGGCACACTACAACTCCTCTATCTAGGCTGTCATGCTCGCTGCTCCAGTCCTGACCGGATACCCTACACCCATGGTTTCCTTGGATGCTGCAACTTTTCAGGCAGGTCTAGGGATTCCCCAATTTGACAAGGCCGTTGTCGTCACCCAATCTGATGCCTTGGCACAATTTTAGCAGCTAGAGGTTATGGAATGGCAATATTTGAATAACAAATGGCTAAAGAGCCCAAAGAAAGATTCAAAAAGAATGAAGTTGGAGATCCCCAGATCTGAATTCAAGGAAAGCATCCAAATGGGGATCATAGCATTATGCAGGATCTTTGGGCAACCCCATGCCCGAGAATTCTTAGGGTGGATGTACTACTTCCTATTTGGCATCTCCACTGGTGAGCAGTATTTTTATTAGGCTGCCATCATTTCTAACCATGTGGACTCACAGTTTCTTCAGGTGGCCCAGACCTCAAAGTTTTATATGACATCCTATGTTCTCTAGGTCTTAGCCAATAATGCCCTGTCACAAACAGGCTGCACACATTAGGTGAACTTGGAGTTGGACTGGGATAAAAGACTCCTTGGGATTATATACCACAAATCCAATGGGAGGCTAGTTTCCTCAGCTTCTATCGGGTTAATGATGCCTTTGTCTATTACAATATTCTCACGCCTACTCAGGATGTTGGGTACCATCTCTCCAAGGAGGCCATGGATTTGGTCAAAAGTTATGGCCATTATTATATTTAATTCCAGCAACATACTTACATTCGGGTAATCGACTTCTCTGAGAAACCCTATTTGTTGCCCAAACACTATGGGAACAAAATAATCCTTTTAGAACATTGTCGATAGATGCTGGAGCTGCATGCCTTGTATACTATAAAGAAGGTGGTGAATGTTCCATTCACAATCACTTGTGGGAATGAAACATGTAGTCTGGCCACAGCTAAAGAGGCAGACAATGAACTTAAAAGCTTGGGCCTAACAGAATTCTATCTGGCCCAGAAAAACTTTGATCCACTAGGAAAGATTGCAATGGCACTTCCCTAGGCATCAGAGCCCCACAAATTCTACATATGATGGAGAGGATGAAGCTTTGAAAATTCCTGGATGACTTTTCAAACACCAAGTCCACAGTAGACCCTTAATAAAAAGAAAGGGGAATAGAAAAGATGGCTCTCCCTCCAATAAATTGGAATGCTCAGGAGGGGCCAACCATTGAAGATATCACCCATGATAAGGTCAAGCATAGACATGAGTATTTCAAGAGGGCATGCCTGGAGAGTACGCACTGAGTTGGCCTGGCAGTGCTGAGATTGACCCCTGGAGCTAGAACCTCTTCACAAGGAGAGGACAGAGGAAAAAAATCATGGGGACCCCTTCATGAACCCCATCTGTAGCCCCCATAAAACAATAGATGCAACAAATGTTGGTGGTCTCCCAAAAAATGAAGGAGAAACTGATCACAAGGTTGGCCACCTCAGTCCTCATGACCGGGCCCATTTTTCCTCCCTCTTTCCCTTCACTGGCCGCATTAATGGTTCAAGAAATAGGAAGCAGAGCGGAAGAGGAGCAGGTAGTTCTAACAGATGCAGGGCCTCCTTTGGTGACCAGGCAAAAGAAGAGGCTCAATCCAAAGCCAAGGATAGAGCCAGAACTTGGGATGCCAAGCATCCCAAAAATACAAATTATCTCTTCCAACTCCCTAGAGCTGGAGAAAGAACCAGAACACATCCCAGAAAATCCCCACCCCATGATGAGTTTGATGATGTGTTTAGGACTAATGAATTATATAACTTGTAGGGGGACATCATACAACCAGTGGAAGAAATCACCGTGCAAGAAGAACTCCCAAAGTAAGAACCCGCGCAAGAAGAACTCCCAAAGCAAGAACCCATACAAGAACAAGAAGCCCAGGTAGAAGAAGAAAAGGGGCAAGAATAGGGGAAAATTTTTGAAGCCCTACAAATACAAGTTGAAGAGGTCTTGGAAGGTAGGCAGACCTAGGATGAACATATGGCATCGGTTGGGGAAACCAGACCTATGGGAATAGTCATGACCCCAACTGTCATGTTCCAGACACCACCACCAAAGGTATCATTTGGGGAGGTAATCACAGTGGCCCAAACTCTAAATCTTTGCCTGACACCCCCCACCTCTAGAAGATACACTAGTAGAGGAGGACATCCTAGCAGCAGAAGTTGATAAAGAGCAGTAGCAAGATGAACGAGAAAATGTTGGGGCAACAAATGATGATCCTAATATTGCCAAGGATGTAGACATCAGGGTAGAATATATAGGTATCACCAGAGAAAGTATCACTAGAGAACCAAAAGGTATAGAGAAGGAGCCAAAAGTAGCTCATACTGTTGAAGGGGCACAACAAGATCCTAGGGAGAAATCACAAGAATAGATTTTGGCTGCAAAGCCACCCCTACTGCCATAATGGTTGGTGGAATCTTGAAAGAGAAAGGCCCCAGCAACACCCAAGGCCCATCTCTCCTTGGCTAAGATGATGGCACAAGCGCAAAACCTGCCAAAGGCTAAGAAAGCCTAGATGGTCCATACTCTTCAGACTGGGCCGGGTAGAGATACTATCGCGGTGAACATGACACCTTCCCTAGATGTGGATGAAGCAATGGTTAAGGCTGGAGATTACAATGTCACAGAGGTGTCACTAGGGAAGAGAGGAAAATAGGGTGAGTTAGACCTATTAAAAGAAGCATCCAAGGCAGTGGAGGCGCGCTATGAGAAAGAGGCCTAGAAATTTAGGGTAGAGAAGGAGAAAAATGTGAATCTTATGGGCCTATTAATAGAGTTGACCTAGCCTATTAGTGTAATTCCCTCGGGTGCCTCCACATTCGATGCACCGCTAACTTAGGGTGACATAGACGCATTACAGGCAATGAAAAGAAAGGCCCAGACGGTCAATGAATGGGTTACCTTGCAAGTGGGAAACGTCTGACATTTCTTAGTGTCCACACTCCCAGACCTATATGTGGCCTGCCATGTCTTCCACCAGGTCAAAAATACTATCTCCATCTAGGAGGGAGATATTGAAAACTACAAGGCATGGAAGGTTGAGTTGGAAGAACTCCTCGGCATCGGGGAGGAGATTGTCTCCAAATCTAGAATTTTGGGAGAGGAGTCATTTGATTTTATAAGGACCCAGCACTCTAGACTTGACCTCACATTGGGGGTAATCAAGCAACTGGTAAGGACCCTGCATGATAAGGCCAATGTATTCCAATATTCTTTCAATTTGTACAAGTCTTTTGTTTTGAAGGTCTCCAGAGCTGATCCGTTTAGCACCGACACATGCACTTCGGAGGAGTATGTTTTGGGGAAGTTTGATGAATTAATGGAATAAAGATACCAATCTCTAGAGGGGATAGATGAAGAAAATATTACATGAACAAGTTACATGGTTCTCAAAGGTCACGACATGGAAAAAATGGCTGAAGAATTTAAGGCAAATGTTCCAGACCTGGGTGAGCAGTTTGAGGTGGCCAAGTATTGCAAGGCCGGCCTTAAAGACATTGATGAAGATGGGATCTCCCATCTCCTCCAGACTTTCAATGATAGCAAACAACAATAAAGTCCTCCAGATTCCAAAGATGATCAAATAGGAAATGTAATTTTTGTATTCATTTATTCTTCTGGGTGCATGCTTCTGGGTCCCGGAGTTCCAGATCCAATGTTATTCATTTTTGTATTCTTTAAGTGACCCGTGTCCCAGTTCTCAAGGCTAACCAGTCACTTTCAAAATAGTAATAAAAGGTGTCAGAAAATAGGTAACCACAATAAGGTACGTCGGCTCGAAAAGAGGTTTCTGACAGATGGTCTTCCCAAGGCATCACTTCAACATTACATCTGGCGCATCGGAGACAGGGCACCACTTTCCTATTTATGAGGCATGCAGCCTTGATCCCCAGGGGATTGGATTTCTTCTCCTCTCCTACTGGCTCTCTTCTTGACGCTGATTCTTCCACTCCTCCCTTCTTGTCTTATTCTTCTTACATGTCAGACCTTCTCCATCTCGAGCTCTTTTATAGTGTGGTGCGGATAGTACCGACCACCAGAAAATAGTATTATATTGTAAAGTGTAAAATAAGTTAGGTTAAGTTTTAGGTCAAATGATGTGTATAAATGATAAGTCTGGCCTCATTCCAAGGGTCAAAGAAATTGATGATTTTGCAGTCCATAGTTAATAGCAATTTGGTTTTCTCAGTTCTTAGCAGCAGAGCTCATGCTCCATAGTTTCTAAGCTTTCAGTAGTTTAATGCTCCCTTGGAGCCACCATTGTACCACACACTAGTGCTTGCTGGAAGACATGTTAATATAGAAGGAAGAGTTGTATCAATGAAGTTGTTGGCATTCTGATCTCTGGTTAACGGTATTTTATGCTTTGTGTTCTTTATGTCCTTTGCTCTAATGCTTTAAGTAGATTAACGACCTCCTTTTCCTCCGCTACTGATCTAATATAAGCTAATGGTTCTATATTGCTTTGGTATTTAGTGTAGTGTGTTAGAGCATTGTTGATGTTTTGAATGTTCATTATAACTATAGGTACTTGAAATACTTCTAACTTGTCAGTATATTTTAAAGTTTATTGGTTAATTAGATATGTGCTTGTAGGAAACCCTGCTCACTTGAATGCTCAGAGAAGACAAGTTAAGATAACTAGCTATCCCCCTCAAACAAAACAGTCACATTTCCCAACTAAGCCCCGCACTATTGAGACCCAACTCTCACATGCTTGGAGGCCTGGGGAATCTCATTTCCCTGGACACCCTTTACAAGAAAATTTGGTTGGCACCCTGGTACCCAGTGACAACTTACCTCTATTGGTGGACCCGGTCATAAAGTCTCATCAACAGAAACTGGTGCTAGAAGGAGGGCATGAACTCATCCCCCTCTGAGGATTTAGATTTTATGCCACCTGAGTGTTTCCCAAGCCATATTTTTAAGAGTCAATCCTTCAGTGGGATTGGATCATTTTCATTAGGGAGATTTGAAAGAGTCCTTAGATCAGCTCCCAATCCTGGATGATTTTTCAAACTCGATCCTCCCGCTTAAAAGAAATGGACCCTGAAAGTCATGTCAGCCACCATTGTCTAGGGATCTAGCATACCACAAAATACCCAAGTCCCCCAGATGATCCTAAGAATTAGCACTCAACCTCACCAAATTCCAACTCTCCCAATGGCTACGTATTTTGGAAATATTGGGTCGCCAATGGGAACTTTTTTGGGTGCAGCCAACAATCTACCTTTGCACCTAGAAAATATTTGTCCTCGATATGAGCACTTAGGCTCATGGACCGCAGAAGAGAATTTGCAGGCATAGAAAGATGCCATGAACTAACACTGGATCCAACACTAAGATGTTGTGACCCAGATGTTCCCTCTATCTCTGAGACAGAATGAACTGAACTAGTACCTTAACCTTCCCTCCAACTCCATCAATAGTTGGCAGGACATAGAGGATGCCTTCCTGGCTACCTTCCATGTACACATGGACTTAGCATGGTCCCACAGCCAGTTCATTTCTATCAGGAAGGAACTGAATGAGCCCCTTGCAACATTTAACCACTGGTTCCAACATGCCTTGAAGCGGTGCACAGGTCCCTTCATCCCATCCACAGATGTAACTATCCAAACCTATCTCAATGTGATGGACCCCTTCATTGCCACTCTCCTCTAGAGAACCACCACTCCTGGCAACTGAGATACTTTGGAAAAGGTTTACAACCTAGCCTTGGAATTGTCCCATAGTCTTCACAAATCCCTGGGTGGAATTTGACAGAGCATGCCACTTAACATGATACCCGATGAAACTTCTTACACTGGGGGATATAACCCCAATCAAGAAATGGGTACCCCTACGATGGCCATGAATCCCCCACAATAGCTGATAGACCAGCAGGCTCGGTACTTATATCCAACCCAGACCCATATAGCACCGGGTCTAGAATCTTTTCCCTGGAACTAGCCACAGCAAATGCAACAACCACAGACACAAATTCCTGGAGTGCCTTTCTTCCAGTCATCCACAGCTGGGGGATTGTAGCCCTTGACTCTGGCGAATGCTACCACTTTCCTAGGGAACCAAATACAACAAATTTCACTCTGTGATGTGAACACCCAGTTGACCACCGAGGTTGAGTCCCTCTGGTGAATGTTGTCCACCCTAACTATGGACATGGGTCAACTGAAGGCGGGGTCCTACACACCCCAAAATTCCAATCCCCAGAGAGGGAATATTTTCTCTAGCCAATGAAACAATAATGTCAGAGGAATAAACTACAACAATGGGCCTCAGCCCAACCAATAGAAATGGAACAACAATGCCAATGCCGGTGGTCCACCTCTCAACCAAAACACCAATCAGGGTGGTGCTGGACCATCCCATTTCACACCATTCACAAATTTCTAGCCCATGACCAACTGGTGTAGATTGCATGACACAGGCTCTCACAATGAGGTAAACTATGCCACGCTGGAGAAAGTTATCATGATTTCCTAGCTGGACAGACAACAAGCATCTGATCCTACTCCCCCAGAGCCTCCTATAAAAGAGCCCACTCACGGTGCCTTCGCCTGTGAGACCATCTTCTTTGAAACATATAAAGGAGACGAAGAAGAACCTAAACTACAAGGGTTATTTGATGAATCTATTCTGGCCTTTGAGGCCAATGCCTTCACCAACCCATGGACTCCCTACAATACTCAAAGTCAGGCTGATAAAGGACTATTTTACATGCCCACACCTCCCAAGGAAACTCCTCCCTAGGAAAACATGACCGATCGATCTGTCCCTCCAAAAGACCCTAGCTCTAACCAAGTGAAGGACCCAACCGAGGGAAGCCACCAATTCCCAAGAGGTAGGTTCGACATCACGAAGGCATTAGAATAGACCACCACCTTCATGACCTTGATGGAGGTTTTACTCAACTATCACAAGAAAAAGAAGTCCCTTCTGAAGCTCTTGGGAAACCCAAAAGCTATCAGTCGCCCACCCAGGACTGTCTCTTTTGAGGATGCCAATGCGACTATCTTCTAGGGGAATACTAAAGATCCTCCCTTCCTACTAGGCTTGAACATACAAGGGAAAAACATACACAACTGCCTAGTAGATTTTGGGGCTTCAGGAAACATCATGCCTTTATCTATATGCTAGAAGCTCAGATTCTGCCCCACCTCATCTAACGGTATAGTAATCCAATTGGATAAGACTGCTGTAAAAATGGTGGGTGAACTAAATAATGTCTGGATTCAACTCATCCAGGACCCCAGGATAGCCAGCATAATCGACGTCCAAGTGGTATACATCCTAGAGACTTATAGGATGTTGCTAAGTCAGAATTGGTCCAATTCCCTGAATGGATACTTCTTGACTGACTTATCCCACTTATGGCTCCCCTGGGAAGGAGAATATAACAAGATCTGGGTTGAAAGTGAGCTCCGGATGAGACAAGCCCTCACTGAAGTTGGGAGGGTGAATGAGGTCCTATTCTCTGAGACTTCCCTTGGGGTGTACCAACCCCTCAAGGTCCTAACTTTTGATTTCACCCCTGGGGAGGATCCCATAATTCTACAGAGAACCCAAGACCTAGAAGAAAAGTTAAGGGTTGAGGTTAACTCTCAGGGTACTGCAGTGACCCCCACCACACTCTTGTCTGGCACTTGGTGCCAGGTACATTATCATAAACATTTGGAGCTAGAGTGTGAACCTTGCCTTACCATTGCTACCTGGCATGTCAATGCCCTCCATAGGAAAGAACACACAGCTGATTCCCTAGGACCCAGTGCTTCTACTAAGATCCCCTGATCGGTGCCACATGTATGGGGATCCCAATTAGAAATCTCTCAAAAGGAAAACCTCACCCATGTACCATCAGCCCCAGAGGAAATTCCTCCCAACCCTCCCAAAAATAATCCAAAACCCACTTCGTCTTCCCAGCCCCAGATAACCAACGATGACTTGTGGACCCTTAAGTTCGATGGGTCCCGATCCAAATAGGGCTATGGGGCCAGAGTGGAATTAATCAACCCATGGGGGAAATCTTTTCTCACATCCTATAGGCTATAGTTCAACTGCATGAATAATGTCATGGAGTATGATGCTTTGGTCCTTGGACTCCTATTTGCACTAAGGAAAGGAATCACTCGCCTCCGGGCCCTGGGTGATTCAAAGTTGATTGTTAAACAAGTCCGGAGTCAATATACCTATCACAATAAGAGACTAGCTGCATACCACAACTAGGAATGGAGCCTTACTAAGGATTTTGATGCCTTTGGCATTGATCTTAATCCCTAGAGACAAAACTATGTCCCAGATGCCCTTTCCATTTCTGCCAGCACACTTGAGCCCATGGCCGGCTCACGACTCCAAAGATTTTCTATTGAAATGATCCCCACCCCGTCCATTCCAAATAATGTCACCCATTTTCAGGTATTTGAGGATGATCAATAGATCCTGGCCTTCATGGCCAATGTTGGTGTCTTTGAGGACCAGATAGTGGAAGAGAGAGATTGCGATGATACTAGACAGGGCAATGAAGATGATGGGATCATGGACCTACCAAAAAACACCATTCCAAAAGGGATGGTTGCACTTGAATGAATCTTTGAATTAGACCCTTAGGGCTGAGAAAAGATATCATATTCCTCTGAGGGAGGAAAATTTGAGAAAGTGAACATCGGCCAGCCCGGTGAAGAGAAAATGATACACATTGGCACCTCCTACTCCCCTAAGGAAAAGGAGAAGATTCTCGCACTTCTCTGAGAATACATTGATGTGATTGCATGGGGGTATGAGGATCTGAAGAAATATGATACATCCATCGTGACTCATACTATCCCACTCAAACCTAATGCTAAGCCTTTTTGGCAAAAGCAACGACTGGTGAACCCACTAATCGAGCCTCTAATTTACCAAGAGGTTCAAAAACTATTGTCAGCCCGGATAATCTTTCCCATTTGGCACACTATGTGGGTAGCCAACCTGGTCCCTATAAGGAAGAAAAGTGGTGAAATCCACCTTTGTGTAGATTTCCAAAATTTGAACAAAGCCTCCAAGAAAGATAATCACCCTCTCCCCTCGTTGGATGAGGTGTTACAAATCATGAACGGATCATAAATGATGTCTTTCTTGGATGGGTACTCTGGGTATAACCAAGTCATGGTTAAATATGAGGAAATAGACAAATGACATTTACCACTAAGTGGGGAATGTTTGCCTACCAGAGAATTCCTTTTGGCTTGATTAACGTAGGGGCCACATTTCAAAAGGCTATGGACATTGCGTTCAAAGGCCTTGTGAACTGGTGCATAATCATTTACATGGATGATTTGACTGTCTTTTCCTGAGACAGGAGTGATCATTCCACCCACCTCACCCAGATTTGTGAGAGATGTCACTGGTATGGAATATCCCTCAACCCTAAGAAATTCACATTCGGGGTCACTAAAGGGAAATTGCTCAGGAATATTATCTCTAAAAAGGGTATATCCATTGACCCTAAGAGAGTTGAAGCGCTGTTGAACCTATAAATGCCCAACAACAAGAAGGAAATGTGGTCTTTCTTTGGAAAGATCAACTTTGTCTGGTGATTCATCACTGGATTCACCAAGATCGTAAAGCCACTCAACGAAATGATAAAGAAAGACACCAAAATTGAGTGGAGTCCTGAAGCAAAGCGAGCGTTCACCCAGATTAAACAGATGATAATGGAGGCACCAATTCTGGCTAGCCCAGACTACTCCCTCCCTTTCTACATTTATTCTTTTGATTCACTACATTCTGCCATGGCAGTATTGACCCAAAAGGTCGAAGGGGAAGAATGAAAATTAGCTTTCATGAGCTCCCCCTTCGAGAACGTCAAAGTCCAGTATTCGCACTTGGAAAAGTAGGCCTTTACTCTCATTCGCACCATGAAGAAATTTTGGCATTATATTCTTTGAAGCAAGGTGCATGCTATCATCCCAGACCAGGCAGTGAAATGTCTTTTGATGCAGAGTGAGTTGGGTGAGAGATGGGGGAAATGGATGGCCATCCTCTAGGAATACGATTTAAAAATGTAACCCATGAAAATAGTCTAAGGCTAGGGACTATGTAGAGCGATGGTAGAAGAGACTCCCCACATTGAATGTCAGACATACACAGTGGAGTCCATCACTCAAGATCCATGGTACACAAACTTGGTGTACTTATTGTTGAATAAAAGATGCCCGGAGGGATTACCTCAAAAAAAAATGTCGCACCCTATGGTTGAAAAGTGCACACTTCATGATAAAAAATGTTGTGCTTTTTTGCAGGAAATATGGAGTGTACCTCCAGTGCATCGATAGGGTTCAAGCTGCAAAAATAATCAAAGAATTTCATGGGCAGTTCAGAATTGGGCATGGCTCAACTGACGCCACTGCCCATCAGATTCTCAGGGCTGGAATTTATTGGCCCTGTATCTTCAAAGATGTCTATACTCATGTCAGGAAGTGCCATACTTTCCAAATTGTGGCACATCGTGAGTGAAACCTGGCTATGCCTTTGTAGCCAGTTTTCAAAGCTAGACCCTTTCCCCAATGGGCATTTGACTTCATCGGGGAGATCAACCCTAACTTGTCTACCAACCACCGATATATTCTAACCGCTACTGATTATTGCACCCAATGGTCCGAAGCAATACCTTGCAAAAATAATATGGCAGACGTAGTTATAAAATTCCTGGAAGAAAACATCATCACGAAGTTTGGAATTCCCTTTGCTATAGTATGTGACAATGGTCCAGCATTTTCTTTGATGCAATTACTTAAATGGACCTATGACCGAAAGATCACTCTGAATTTTTCCAGCAATTATTACCCCTAGGGGAATGGTGTTGCCGAATCAACCAACAAAAAATTGCTTGAAGTGATCCAACACCTGTTAGAACAAAATCCCTACGACTGGCACCAAAAGCTGAGATTTGCCCTTTGGGTGAATTGTATTTGAATTAAGGCCACCCTAGGGACATCCCCATTCCATTTGGTTTACGGCCAGAACCTAGTGTTCCCCATTAACTTACAGATCCCAGTTTTATAGTTCATGTAGGAATTTAGCAACCAAAACAATATTGTGGAGGTTGAGCTCTTAAATCTAGTGCAAACAAAGAGATGCAACCCTTGAACATTTTGCATGTCACCAAGCAGTAGTGAAATGATGGTTTGACTGGAGAGCCAAGTATACATCCTTTCAGATATCAGACTTGGTCCTCTTGTAGGATAAAGCATAGGAAAAGAAAGGAAAGCACACCAAATTCCAACAGCTCTGGCTTGAACCATATTTGATCTTAGAAATATGTGGGGAAAATACCTATTGCCTTAGTACCATGACCGGGGAACCCATCCCATTTCCCGTCAATGGACACTCTCTCAAACATTATTTCAAATGAGGTAGATTTTTCTGAAGTTGTATCATATGTAAATCTTCTTGCTTGTAAATATTCCTTTTCCCAACGCCCTGTTTGGGGTGCCTTGTAAATAGTTTTGTTTGCTGTCCTCTGGAACCACCCCCTTTCTTTTTTTTTTGGCTTTGCGCTTTCTTTTTCTAGGCTCCCAGTGTTTTGCTTCCCCCCCCTTTTCTAGACCGGTATACTTCGCATAACATCTAGTCCCCAGAATGGTGCCTTTTGCATTACGGTGAACTTGGAATCTATTGTTAGCATGGTGGAATTGGTCCGGTCTTTGAAGTTATTTTGTAAGTTTGGTAAAAAGATGTGAGTAATCTTCATTAGATTTATCCCCAAAAGTCTAGCAATCAATTAAATCAAAATCTAAAGGAACAAGTAATCGGACACACCAAGAGTAGATCGGTCGCACTAGTTTGTTGGCCCAAGTCTAAACTTTAAAATTCTTCTTGGGTCTAGATTTTTCTTCCCCATTTAGCAAATTAAAACGGATGGAAGGGTGAAAGAAGTACCACTGTTAAATTTAGCTAAGATTAAGCTTAATGGTGAAAGAAGTACCACCTTCCCATCTAGAAAAGAATAAAATATAAAGGAAATAAAATATGGGATGTAGAGACTCTGGTATCCAGGGGGGAATGAGAAAATTTGATGACTTTGGATCGATATATCTAGTGCCTCTTCTCTACTTCTCCCAGAGGTCACCGACTTGATTTTTTTCCAAAGCACACACTTCACAACTAGCAAAAGAATAAGGATTGAATCATGTATGGACTAGATTCTCTCAGACGCTTCGTGCCTTACAAGCAGGGTGCTCTGAGTAACAATTTGTTTTGGTTTTTCTAACCAGAGATTCTACAGTTCTCGAATACGCTAAGGCATTCATCCCAGATAGTCACCATTTTTTATGCCCTGCATACCCATCCCTACATTTTATGTGCAAAATTTTGGGTCCCACTTTTTTTTTGCTTCTAGCTCTTGCCTTGTTTATCTTGTCTTTTGTTTCCTTTGTTTTCTTCTCTGGGCTTGCCCTCCTTGGGGGGTTTGTTTTCTTTCTACTTTTGTCTTTTGAGCTTCTGAGACCCAGTTCGGGAGTTTGTTCTTTCTAGAACCAGATTTTGAACTTCAGGATTCTCCACCATGATGTCCTCTCCTCGCAAGTAGGTATGGTGGCATGGAATCCCTGGGCCCAGAGTCCAGAGGTTTGCCTGTTCCATAATTTGCAAAAAAAGGGTAACTAGCTTTTACCTTGGGTATAAATAGAAATTACGCATCACTTTTACAGTTACTGCAATTAAACACTTGTGCATCTAGAGTCAATCAAAGTGAATTAAAATATTTTTAAACCACTTTTGCTCCCGTGTTTAGTGGCTGTTAACCAGTGATTTGGTGGTAATTGTTAGTGGTAATCCCTGGGTTGAGCTCGTTGCAAGGTGCCTCCTATGCCTACCTTCTCTATTGTGTTCATCTTCCAGGTAGGTTCTTTGGTTTCTACCTTTTTCTTTTCTATTTTTGGTTTTTGTCCCTTTCTTTCTAGTTTTGTTTTTTCTCGGTCTTTCTGGTTTGCCTTCCTTGTTCTGCATTTTTGTTCGCCTCTCGTTGGTGGGTTGGCTCTGCCAGAGGGATTGTTCACCCTCTGCACGGCTATAGATTAGTGTTCATAATGTACATTATCTTGGGTTAGCCCATTTGAATATGTATAGTCATGTAAAACCTGTGAAAAGCTTGTTGGTGCTATATATTTTGTGCATATGTGTTTTGGCCTTTGGCCCTCTGTATTTTTATGTGTATATTCTTCAGCTCTACTATGCATTGGTTGTATATTTCATGTATATTCTTCCAGTTTTGCATTGAGCTCACTGTGCCTTGTCTGTATTTCATCTGAGTCTACACCATCGCCCCATGACAGAATACCACCTAGTGGGAGCTCAACTCTTTGCTAGTTTCAACCATGGTGTTTTTCTCTCTCCATTGTCAATCAGCCTTTATGGTGAATTTATGTCCCATGCGTGCATTCAAGACTACCCAAGTGGCTTTTGCTTTGCACATGTTCAGACAGTTGGCATCGTCACTGCCATAACTTCCCATTTATTACATATCCATGTGATGCCCATGTGGGCCTGACAACTCACATTCCAGTCACATCCCCCAACGGTTAGTTTTCTAGACTCAGGGTCCTATGCCCTTGCCCCACCCATATCTTACTTTTGTCAAGTATGCTGAAACTCCCGGGCTCGGATTATGGTTGAATTCCTAAGTTGTCATCATATGCATATATTTTTGAATTTTGATCTAAACTAACTTTTCAGGTGAAGTGTGCAACGCAGTGGTAAGTTCTTCAGAATCCAGAGTAGCATCTTTATCTTATAAGTATTCTAATGGTCACCTTACCTTGCAAGTTTTCAAACATCCCACTTTCACTATGTCAGAGGCTTCTGCATCTTTACCATCTGAGAGTCTAGAAATCTGCTCCATGACAGTCACCATGGCAGCTGTCAGATCCAAGATTGAGAGGGCCTTGGAAAATCTTCCCCTCGGCATGAAATATTTGAAAGACAATGTTTTTACTGGATCAAAGATCAAATCCCAGGTTCATTTGGTCACCGACCCTAGCATCGGGATGTGGTCAGAAATGCAGGCCCTAGTTAAGATGATGTTCATTCAATGGAAATCAAGGGACCAATTGGCCATCAATGTTGGAGAGTCTGGGATTCTAAAGGCTGCTTGCTTCCCATGTTCTATGCAAGCCTTGGAACTCATCCTCACTCTCACGACACACTACAACTCCTCTATTCGGGGCATCATGCTCGCTACTTCAGTCCTGACCCAATACCCTACGCCCATGGTTTCCTTGGACGCTGTAACTTTTTGGGAAGGTCTAGGGATTCCCCAGTTTGACGAGGCCACTATCATCACCCGATCTGATGCCTTGGCACAATTTTAGCAGCTGGAGGTTATGGCACAACAATATCTGAATAACAAATTTCTAAAGAGCCCAAAGAAAGATTCAAAAAGAATGAAGTTGGAGTCCCCAGATCTGAATTCAAGGAAAGCATCCAAATAGGGATCATAGCATTATGCAAGATTTTTGAGCAACCCCATGCCCAGGAATTCTTAGGGTGGATGTACTACTTCCTACTCGGCATCTCCACCAGCGAGAAATATTTTGATTGGGCTGCCATCATTTCTAATCATGTGGACTCATAGTTTCTTCAGGTGGCCCAGACCTCAAAGTTTTATATGATGTCCTATGTTCTTTGGGCCTTAGAAAAATAATGACCCATCACAAATGGGCTACTCACATCAGGGGAACTTGGAGTTGGCCCGGGACAAAAGACTCCTTGGGATTATTTCCCACAAATACAATGGGAGGCTAGTTTCCTTAGCTTTTGTCAGGTTAATGATGCCTTTGTCTATTACAATCTTCTCATGCCTACTTGGGATGCCAGGTACTATCTCTCCAAGGAGGCCATAGATTTGGTCAGAAGTTATGGCCATTATTATATTCTGTTCCAGCAACATACTTACATTTGGGTAACCGGCTTCTCTAAGAAACCCTATTTAGAATATTGCCGACAGATGTTGGAGTTGCACACCTTGTATACTATAAAGAATGTGGTGAATTTTCCATTCCCAATCACTTGTGGGAATTACACATGTAGTCCAGCCATAGCTAAAGAGGCAGACAATGAACTTAAAATATTGGGCCTAACAGAATTCTATTTGGCGCGGAAAAACTTTGATCCTCTAGGAAAGATTGCAATGGCACTTCCCCGGGCATCAGAGCTCCATAGATTCCACATGGAGGACTTCTGGGAAGATTTCCAAGATAATTTTAAAGTTTGGAGCTGGCACTTTATCTGGATGACAATGGGGATGATGGAGAGGCTGAAGCTTCAAAAATTCTCGGATGACTTTTAAGACACTGGGTCCACAGTGGACCCTCAATACAAAGAAAGGGGAATAGACAAGATGGCCCTCCCTCCAATAAATTGGAATGCTCAAGAGGGGCCAACCATTGAAGATATCACCCGTGACATGGTCGAGTGTAGCCACAAGTATTTCAAGAGGGCATGCCTGGGGAGTACGCGCCAAGTTGTCCCGACAGTGCTGAGATTGACCCCTAGAGTCAGAACCTCTTCGTAGGGAGAGGATAGAGGAAAAAGAATCATGGGCACCCCTTCACGAACCCCATCTGCAACCCCCATAAAAGAACAGATGCAACAAATGTTGGTGGTCTCCCAGTAGATGAAGGAGAAACTGATCACAAGGTTGGACACCCCGGTCCTCATGACCGGGCCCATTCATCCTCCCTCTTCCCCTTCACTGGCCACATTAATGGTTCGAGCAACAAGAAGCAGAGAAGAAGAGCAGCAGGAAGTTCTAATGGATGTAGGGCCTCCTTTTATGACCAAGAAAAAGAAGAGGCTCAATCCAAAGGCAAGGACAAGGCCAGAACTTGGGATGCCAAGCATCCCAGAAATACAAATTGTTTCTTTCGACTCCCTGGAGCGAGAGAAAGAACTAGAACACATCCCAAAAAATCCCCCGTCCCATGATGATTTTTATGATGTGTTTAGGACTGATGAATTTGGGAACTTGCAGGGGGACATCATACAATCAGCGGAAGAAATTGCCGCGCAAGAACTCCCAGAGCAAGAACCCATGAAAGAAGAACTCCTGGAGCAAGAACCAGCACAAGAAAAAGAAGCCCAGGCAGAAGAATAAAAGGGGCAAGAATAGGGGAAAATTTTTGAAGCCCCAGAAATATAGGTTGAAGAGGTCTTAGAAGGCAGGCAGACCCAGGATGAATAGATGGCATCAGTTGGGGAAACTGGACCCATGAGAATAGTCATGACCCCAAATGTCATGTTCCAGACACCGCCACCAAAGGTATCATTTGGGTAGGTAATCACAGCGCCCCAAACTCTAAATCTCAGGCCGACACCTCCCCCACCTTTAGAAGATACACTAGTAGAGGAGGACATCCCAGCAGCAAAAGCTGATAAAGAGCAGCAGCAGGGTGAAGAAGAAAACCCTAGGGAAACAAATGATGATCCTAATATTTCCAAGGATGCATACATCAGGGTAGAAGATACAGGTACCACCAGAGTAAGTATCACTGGAGAACCAAAAGGTACAGAGAAGGAGCCAGAAGTATCTCATACTGTTGAAGGGGCGCAACAAGATCCCAGGGAAAAATCACAAGAATAGATTTTGGCTGCAAAGCAACCCCTACCACCATAGTGGTTGGTGGAGTCTCAAAAGAGAAAGGCCCTGAAAACACCCATGGCCCACTCTCCTTGGCTGAGATGATGGCGCAGGCGCAAAACCTGCCAAAGGTTAAGAAAGCCTGGACGATCCATACTCTTCGGACTGGGCTAGGACGAGATACTATCATGATGATCATGACACCTTCCCCAGATGTGGATGAAGCAATGAATAAGACTAAAGATTACAATGTCACAGAGGTGTCACTAGGGAAGAGAGGAAAATAGGGTGAGTTAGACCTATTAAAAGAAGCAACCAAGGTAGTGGAGGCGCGCTATGAGAAAGAGGCCCAAAAATTTAGGGCAGAGAAGGAGAAAAATGTGAATCTTATGGGGCTATTAACAGAGCTGGCCCAGCCTATTAGTGACATTCCCCCGGGTGCCTCTGCATCTGATGCACCACTTCCTCTGGGTGACATAGATGCATTACGGGCGATGAAAAGAAAGACCCAGGCGTTCGATGAATGGGTTACCTTGCAAGTGGGAAATATCTGGCATTTCTTAGTGTCCACACTCTCAGACCTATATGAAGCCCACCACATCTTGCTCCAGGTTGAAACTACTATCTACATCTAGGAGGGAGATATTAAAAACTATGAGGCATGGAAGGTCGAGTTGGAAGAACTCCTCGACATCAGGGAGGAGATTGTCTCTAAATCTGGAATTTTGGGAGAGGAGTCATTTGATTTTGTAAGGACCTAGCACTCTAGAATTGACCTCACATTATGGGTAATCAAGAAACTGGTAGGGACCTACATGATAAGACCAATGCAGTCTAATATTCTTTCAATTTCTACAAGTCTTTTATTTTGAAGGTCTCTAGAGCTGGTCTGTTTAGCACCGACACATGCACTCCAGAGGAGTATGTTTTGGGGAAGTTTGACAAATTAATGGAATTGAGATACCAATCTCTGGAGGGGATAGAGGGAGGAAAGATGACATGAATAACTTGCATGGTGCTTAGAGGTCAAAACATGACAAAATAGCCAAAGAATTTAAGGCAAATGTTCCAGACCTGGGTGAGCAATTTGAGGTGGCCAAGTATCGCAGGGCCGGCCTTAAAGACATCGATGAAGATGGGATCTCCCATCTCCTCTAGACTTTTAATGACATCAAACAACAATAAAGTCCTCTGGATTCTGAAGATGATCAAATGGGAAATGTAATTTTTGTATTCATTTATTCTTTGGGGTGCATGCTTCCAAAGTTTCAGATCCAGTGTTATTCATTTTTGTATTCTTTAAGTGACCCGTGTCCCGGTTCTCAAGGCCGATCGGTCGCTTTCAAAATAGTAATAAAAGGTATCAAAAAATAGGTAACTCCAACAAGGCATGTCGGCTCGACAAGAGGTTTCTGATAGATGGTCTTCCCAAGGCATTGCTTCAACGTTACATCTGGAACATCAGAGACAGGGTGCCGCTTTACCATTTATGAGGCAATCAGCCTCAATACTCAAAGGATCAGATTTCTACTCCTCTCCTACCAGCTCTCTTCTCGAGGCCAAATCTTCCACTCCTGCCTTCTTGTCTTATTCTTCTGACATGTTAGACCTTCTCCATCTCGAGGTCTTTTGTAGTGTGGTGCAGATAGTACCGCCACCAAAAAATAGTATTATATTTTAAAGTGTAAAATAAGTTAGGTTAAGTTTTAGGTCAAATGATGTGTATAAATAATAAGTTCGGCCTCATTCTGAGGGTTGGCAAAATTAATGATTTTGAAATCCATAGTTAATAGCAATTTCATTTTCTTAGTTCTTAGCAGGAGAGCGCATGCTCCATAGTTTCTAAGCTCTTAGTAGTTTAAGGCTCCCTTGGAGCCACCATTGTACCATGCACTAGTGCTTGCGGGAAGACATGTTAATGCAGAAGGAAGAGTTCTATCAATGAAGTTTTTGGCATTCTGATCTCTGGTTAACAGTATTTTATGCTTTGTGTTCTTTATGTCCTTTTCTCTGATGCTTTAAGTAGATTAACGACCTCCTTTTCCTCTGCTACTGATCTAATATGAGCTGATGGTTCTATATTTATTTGGTATTTAGTGTAGTGTGTTAGAGAATTTTTAATGTTTTGAATGTTCAATATAACTATAGGTAGATGAAATACTTCTAACTCTACAGTATCTTTTGAAGTTTATTGGTTAAGTAGATGTGCGCTTGCAGGATGACCTTCTCACTTGAATCCCCAGAGAAGATGTGTTAAGATAACCAGCTATCCCCCTCAAACAAAATAGTCACATTTCCCAACCGAGCCCCACACTGTCGAGACCTAACTCTCACGTGCTTGGAGGCCCAGGGAATCTCATTTCCCCAGACACCCTTTACAGGCGAAGTTGGCTAGTACTCCGGTACCCAGTGACAACTTACCTCTGTTTGCAGACCCGGTCACAAAGTCCCATCAACACACCCCAAATATTTTCATCACTGTCCATACCACCTACTCTCAACCTAAAAGCACTCCAAATCCCCCATGCTAAGGGTAAACACACTAAAGCATACTCACTACCAGGCTACAAAATTACTATTACCTATTGCAAAAGTGATCCTGACCTCTGACGTCCATGAATACAATCCGGACCATCCTTCTCTAACTGTGACTACAAAATTGTTAAAGAATAGTCTTGTGTGTGAAAGACTAGAAATTTTTTATATTGTAATTATGGTTTGTAATTTTTTTTTATAAACTTGTGATAATAGAGTTGTGGAGCATAAGCATTTGTGGAATTCAAGTGAATCATAATCTTCATTGTAAACTATTACTTATATATTTATACGGTGTTTTATAGGGCTTGTCAGGGGCTCAAATTTCTGAGATTGATGATGTCATCCTTTATGTCATTGACTTTGGCTTACAGAGCTATATGGTATCATATTTTGCACACCTCTTGTTTGTAGTTTTAATTGGACCCATGCGGTATCATATTATTTCTCTTATGTTAATTTTGTTTTTGTTAGCCTACCCCACCAATCTTGATGTCATTAGAAAAGATGAAGAAATCATCAGGGACATTGAAATAAAAAAGGTAATTAAGTCCAATTTAAGTATATTTGTTGAAATGTATTATGAACATTTCAATGTAGTCTATATTGATGAATGCACTTGAATTTTTTATTGTATACATGTAGAATAAATTGGGTTTTACTGAAATAATGAATGCCCTAGACATTGCTGATGTTCAGGAGAGGGAGGAGGTAACATGTTTTCATATTTACTTTCAATTGCATTCTTGTTTGTTCAAAATATTTTATAAATCATGTTCCAAACTTACATCCAAACAACAAGAACACAGTGGAAACAACACAACAAAAGATATTTCAATATCAACTTTATATTAATTTATAATTTCAATTACATGCAACATGTCGGGATGTAAGGCCTTCCTGGTTAGGGCCAATTACATCAATAGATTCATCCAGATCTTGCGGGATCTAACTCTATCCATCTATACTATAGCTAAGTATAAGAAACCAGATCTGAACTTTTGTTCATAAGCCACCAAGCAATCTGCAGTCTCTATCTACCCACTTACAACTATCTGCAACATTTTACAAACTTTCATCTTATCAGCTTACTCTACTATCACCTATCTTCCCTCTTTCCTCTCCTATATGTTCTTAAAACATCAACCTAGACCCTTTTTATATGAACTTGCCACAAGAAATAATTAAATGTGAGTCGGCCATTATAATCCATAGTGAACATATATTAAATGCACCAGTCATATGCAAAAGTCATTAAATCCACCAGATTTAGGTCCACACAAACTCCAATGAGAGATCCAACATTAATTCCATCATGGAAATCTAATGGAGAAGTCGTCCACCAGATCCAACTCCAAAATAAACCACTCAGGTTAAGCATGACCAAGAAACAGAGTGACTCAGGAAATGAACACCCCTGAGAAATAGTAAACAAAACCCGAGAAGTCTACAAACAAGCTAAAGAACAAACATTTTTTTGGTTGAAAAGGATTTCCAAATACCCCAGGATCTCTTGCATTAGACACCCCAGGTGTGAAGAGATGTTCTCAGAAGCTAGATGAACATCTATTGGGATTCATCACATAAATCCCAAACTAGTTCTTGATATATAGGTCTTCTGAGTCCTCAATCTATTAATTTACCTTCACATCTCTGCACACTTATTTCTTCACCATCTACTGCAACCATTTCAGATCTGCTAAAAATGCTCAAGTTCCTCCTTTCTTCACCTTCATCTTTCAACGGAATCAAAATAGACTTTTGTCCATCTTTCAAGATAGTAATTAAATTTCTTTTACAATCATGAATAGTCTCTCTATCATACTTCCAAGGTCCATGGAGTAAAACATGACAAGAACTCATCTCCATAATGTCACATAATACTTCATCTCTATAAGTACCAATGTAAAAAATCACCATGCACTTCACTTTCACTTCTATTGTATGACTAGCTTGTAACTTACTTATCCTATAAGGACGAGGATGTCTCAATCTTTTCAGACCAAGTTTTTGAACCATCTCCTCAGCAACTAGGTTGTCAGTTCTCCCTCCATCAATAATCACCTTACAATGTTTACAACCAGACTTGCACACAGTCCTGAACAAGTTCTTCCTTTGACAAGAATCATATTACATTGAGGAAAGCAAAGTTCTCCTAAGAAAAATATTCATACCCTCCACCTCAGGTTCATTCTCAGCAACTTCATTCACCACAACATTTCAGTGACTACCAACCTTCTTATCTACATGGGGACATTCAAATGACTGATGTCCTTCTTCTCCATAGTTATAGAAAGTACCTCTGCCTATCTTTCTCCTTGGTTCAACAAGTTTTGGTTCATCTTCAACTTTCAGTTTATCCTTTACCAACGACTCCTACTTCTCATTCCCTCAGGAATTACCATAATTTCTTCTCTTCAAATTATCTTTTTCCTTGAGTGCATACTGATAAGCATCATCTACAGAGTCAATCTTAAACATACCAATCTCATCCTGGATATTGAATTTCAAACCATTAACATACCTTGCCACCTTTTCTTTATAAATTTCTCTATTTCCAGACCGAATTGTCAACTTGCAGAACTCCTCGGTATAATCTTCCATAGTCATCTCCTTTTGTTTCAGATTTTGTAATTTCTTAGACAACTCAAGTTCATAGTCAGTAGGAATGAACTTAGCTTTTATATTTTCCACCATCAACCTCCACTAATTGATCTTCATCTCACCTTCTTCTTCTCGGTCCCTCTGTAGTTATTTCCACCATAGAGCAACATGCCCTTTCAACTTCATTTGTGCCAACTTTACTCTAAGTGGATCTTCAATGTCTTCTAGCTCAAAGTAGTCTTCTAACTCACCGATCCAATCAATCAAATCCCTGTGCTTCAATGTAACTAAGAAATTGCACACCTCCATTTGATAAATTTTATTCAACCGAGCTTCATATCTCTACAACTGACCATACCTGCCTCCTCCAAATCTTGCCATTCGATCAATTCTGTCATCTCCACTAGATCCAGTAGCTTCAAAATCTTTAGCAACTTCTTCATAAACATCATCCATTCTAGGACCTCTTTGTAATCCAATGTTTCTGATACCTTCTATGACTTCATTCTTCATTGCCTCCATCTCAGATTTAAATCTTTCTGTTATCCTCGCTTCCACCTCCTCGAAAAGATCTGCAATCACCCCAAGGTCTAATCTTCTCGAAGGCATCTCTCCAGATTTTTTAAAACCCTAAGCAATGAACCAAATCAACCTTCACTCTGATACCTACATCAAGCTCGGAGGATCCAAGAATGGACTGTCCAAAATTGCAGCCAAACAACAAGAACACAGTGGAAACAACACAACACAAGATATTTTAATATCAACTTTATATTAATTCAGAATTTCAATTACATGCAACATGTTGGGTTGTCAGTGTATGTGTCTGAATGTGACCTCAAAATCAGGCACAAACACAACATAGTCATTGCTCAATCATCGAATTGCAAAAATGAGCATGAATTTTCCATTCCACAATATTGATTGAATCGACTTGTTGCCTCCTATTTAGCTGGGGTTTTTCAATTACTCTCAGGAAGAGAGCCAACAACTACGACCATTAGTAAAATGGAGGATTTTAAAGCATTATAAAAACTGAAATACCATTTATTCTATATGAGATGCAATTACAATCTAAGAATGGAAATGCATATTTTAATCTAAGAAGCTTGAAACAAATGATAGAATTAAGCCATTTGATACATAAGCAAACTAATTTAAGATGCAAAATGTTATTAATCTAAATGAAATCATACTAATTATGCAACAAATGATTGAAAAATGAAAGAATTGAAACACGATTTTGCTATAGTTTAGATACTCTCAAATTACTCCCCTCAAATGAAGAAAAGGAAGTCCATAATATAGAAGAACCTGGAAAGAGGATGAAGAGTTTCTTGGAAAGAAATGGCTGACTTTCATCTCCATGGAGGAAGGTGAGACAAAATTGAAAGATTTATTTAATTAAATGAAGGAATTATTGCCACATGAGTGGCTTTTCACATGGAATTATGAAATTCATTTGAGGATAATTCATTCAAATAACTAAATAATTATTCAATTCCTTATGATGTGTATTAGCTAAAGGGGGTGGAATTAATTTAATTTAAAAGTACTTAGGACTTTAGAATTAAATTAATTAATCATAGGGATTTTTAGCTAATAAATCTATGAAAATTTAAGAATTAAATATAGTGTAAGATTTATGCAAATTCGGGTTTTTTGCATTTGAGACTAAGTCAATTAAATTCAATTAGGAAGGAGAATTTACCTAGTACGATAGGACTTCAATGATGAGAAAATGCACCAAAATTGATTAGAATTGTAAGGTGCCAATTTTGGGGTGTTACATTTTGCCCCTCTTTGAATTGATGTGCGAACAGTGCATTGATTCAAAGAATAGTCTGATGTGACAGATAAAGATTTCAGGAGTCTAGGTTAGGTTTCCAAGACACTGATCAGATTGAGAAGCAGAACCATCTTCAGAATGAAGCATGATTCTCCAAAGTCTAAGTTAGATTGCGAAGACAATGGTCCAAATAACAATTGAGAGAAAATCAGAATCGGGGTTAGATTGCCCCATTGTCCACTGATAGCTAATGAAGATTTAGGACTATCTCCAAAATCAAGGTTAGATTGCCCCAATACAAAGGTTAGCCTTCCGAGATCCAGGTTAGGTTGCCTAGATAACAATCTAAAGAGATTTTGAGAGCTGTCTTCAGAATGAAGCATGACTTTCAGGAATTAGGGTTAGATTGCCCCAATACCCAATGAGATTTCAAGAATCATCTCCAGAATGAAGCTTGATCCTTGAGGATCTAAGTTAGATTGCTCAGATACCTAGAAATATATATGACAAGATGACAAGATGTGAGGCATCAAGATGCCCCTAGAGATTTAAGATCATGGAATATCCAATTTTGACCATAAGGTATGAAAAATTGAATATGCCCCAAGTGATGAGATGCCCCTAGCGATGGGGATTTTTGATTCAGATCAGACTAATTCAAGAGTAATGCAAAAAGATTCAATGATGCAATCATCCTGCCCCCTCAGGAACGAAATCGAAAGATGACACGATAGAAAGATGATTGACAGCCAAAAGATTGCAGATAGAAGCAAGAGAAAAGATCCAAAGAAATTAGAGATAGATTAAGAGAAGGCAGAATCAATTTAGATCGATCGGAAGGTCCTATTGACTAGGTTTGACCATAGTTGACCAAGTTTGACAAGGATTTACTAGAGTTGACTTTGATGAAAAGATTGCAGAAGCTGAGAAAGTGATGACAAGAGATTATTCTGACAAGAAAGCGATGTCAAAAAGTGGACTACACAAGCATCCGATCATGTCAGTCCCAAAATTTTAAAATGTGATTTTGAGCTACTTAAGAGTGTCAGATTTTGATTTCGATCACTAAAATGGATTTAGCACGATCGATTAAGCCAAGGGTGTAATTTTCATAGAAAACAGACCACTTTAGAAAATTAGGTCAAAAGCTATATAAGGCCCAGAGGGGTCATTTTCAAATCATTATTCACTTTTGACTTTAGAGATGATGAGAGATCAAGCTAACATTGATAGCATTCTCATGTGTACACATCAATTCAAGCACTCCTGACGACATGACCGGCCACCAGAGTATGACACACCTATAAGTAATCAAAAAACCATCCTGCATTTCAAATTTTATCAATTTTTAGATCATTTTAGCATGTTTTTGAAGCTTTTAGTCTAAACACGTCAAGTTTCATGAGAGGGATAGTTTCCTCATGCCTGCCAAGGTCACCCCTCATGCGAGAAATTGGATTCCTAGCGAGGGTTAGGACTTCCTCGCATAGGTCCCTCCACGAGCTCACGAGAGGTGCGCGTTGATGCCACACAAGATTTCATCGCTAGTGATGGAATCTCATCCGAAGAGAGATCCTGTCTCACACAAAGTAGAAATCTCACGTGAGAAAAGAGTTTCCTTGCATGGGAATTACTTACTGTCCAGAAAGCTGTCATCTTTTATGTCACAGAGTTAGCCAATTAGAAAGCCTCAAAACTGTGTTTAGGATACATACATAGCTGCATTTATTGTCATTACTTTGAAAAACCATCATGTTGAGATACTAATCAAATGTCATCGCTTGCTTTGCAGGTTGACTTCCCTGATATTGTGTTTGGGTCTCATCATCCTGTCATGGGTGAGTTGCTGCAAAGACTGATGAATGCTGATGGCACCCATCTCAATGGGATGGGATTATCATATCTTTGTGATGCACCTGATATTTGGATAAATCACGGCCTATTGGGTGCCCTTGTCGAGCATTTCCATTCAGAGATGAACACATTCCACTTTCTACAGGGGGAGATGACAGTCACCCCTGAGGACATCTACAAGATCTTGAGAGTACCATTCCATGGGGCTCGCATGGAGTATAATACCCAGCCAAGAGCAGGCACACTGGCACTAAGAGTGATCTTCCAAGATGAACTAGTGATGGGTCAAGCCATCTCTTGGGAGAATCTAATGAGTAGGTACGGTGTAGATCATACACTGGCAGTTGTCTTGGAATTGTTCTTGAGTTTCTACCTGGTACCAGATCAAGGTCAACATAGATTGGAGTGCGACTGGGGAGTTATGCTATAGCAGATGTTAGCTATTCCGGTAGTGAGATTTGGATGGTGCGAGTGTATGCTCGCATAGATGTATCACGAGATGCATGAGATAGTGTATCAGGGTGCACCGACTATGGTGGCAGGAGTCATCGTTCTACAGATTTGGGCCTGGGAGCACCTTCTCGTATGTCAACCAATTTTTCATGATACTTGGTAGCCCTTAGAGTTGTATATTTATAGGTATGCATGTCCTATGACTTAGCCAGCACTGGGTAAGATAGATTAGTGGCAGGCGTAGCTAGATGATATGGCAAGTAGTTATATGGTGGCCATGGATAGCCACCAAGGTTTGGGATGATGCACGGCGTGAGCTACCGCATATATTCTGCTCGCGTCCTTTGATCGGGTGCACCATCAGCGTTATTGAGTGCTTTCTACTGACACAGGTCCTATGATAGTTTGGGAGACCCCAGGATGTCTCCCATGAGTATTGTACCTATTCCCGATTCGTCGATGAGACAAAGAAGGGCTGGAAGCGACAGTTAGATCGAGGCAGGAGCATGATAGATGCTCAGGTACCACCAGCTAGGTGGGATTATTTGGTAGGGGTGATGAATGCAGGGATGATACCTACATACAGGGATCACATTTTAGTGCACCTCTTCCCAAGATTTATAGATCCTATTGGCATGGGTCCACATGTACAATAGGTGGTATAGCCACCACTGCAGCAGTAGGCATAGCAGCCACCACCTCAGCAGGTACCACCTTAGCAAAGAGTACAACCGAGGACTTGGCAGATTCCCATTCCTTCTAGACCTATGGGATCGAATGCAGGTGTAGGGAGAAGTGGTACTCAGGAGAGGTCCACTAAGCAGGGGGAGGATACTGTTATCGTTGATACTATTACGGTTGATCCAATGGAAGGAGGACAGGTAGCATAGCTACAAGAGGCTCTTAGGAGGAGTCAGGAGAGAGTGAGACAGGCACAAAGGGAGCGAGATGACTTCCCCACACAGGTGGTTGTTCAGGAGACCCGAGTGGCTAAGAGGGATTGAGAGATATGAGGTTTAAAAGAGGCACTAGCCAAAGCATAGATAGAGGTGAGATATGAGGCTGCTAAGTTAGCCTATTACTATGCTGCATACACAATTGCAGTTCCTGAGGCAACAGACCAGGTTCCACCATTTTCAGAGTATGCTGGGGCATGGGCCGCTCCACAGGCACCACCACAGGCACCTCCTCAATAGTAGGCCATGCCACCTCCTCCACCTGCTCTAGGTGGGAGTGGCTAGATGAGATATATGATATACATTTTACCACCATTTTGGCACACTATGCTCGAGTAGCACCCTTGTACATTTGATCGATATATATATATATATATATATATATATATATATATATATATGAGCTCGATTTTGGCATCATTGTGTTTGTTTATATATTGCTTCAAACTTGTATGTCTTGTGAGATGTTTCATATATGATTTAGATGTATAGATTAGAAATGTATGTCAAGGATGAATATGCAAATATTTATGCACATGTTTTATTGATGTATGAATGAATGTAATATAATGATAGATTTTAGATGGATAAATGCCATGTATGATTTGATTTATGCTTATAATGGATGCACATGTTTATGGATATGTAAATGCAAATGAATGTATGGAAATGCAATGGTACTAATCATCTCATGCAGGATATTGCAATATACGACAGGTACTAACCAAAAGAATATGAATGAAGATCGAGAGCAAGGATCGAACACTTGTGTAGTCAAGAGGAATCCAGGACAAAAGATGAGGACCTTTGAAGAATGAGAAGACAATGAAGAGAGCACCAAAACTATCACGATGCAAGCTTAAAATGCGAATGCAAGCCTAAGCTAAATGCAACCCTAGGGCTTGGTTGTTGGACTCATCACATAATTATCATCATCGAGTATTTGTGGAACATCGGTGTTAATACAATCCTTACTGGTACCACTGTGACCATGAGGATGTGGATATGACTTTCATCGGATAAAATGTAGGAAACAAACATAAGCACCAGGGTACAAAAGCCAAGATGACCTGCACATTGTTTCCATTTTGATATAGTAAGAGTACACAAGTAAACAAATAGAGCAATAGCAGTCAAGGAAATAGTTCCAACCTCCCCTTGGCGTACAAATAAACAAGATCAAGGGATGTGAGGCTTTCCCACCTTAATGCAGGAGCTCTTATCACATACACCTTGTTTATTTGACACTGTCGGATCATCGAAACTATACTCACAAGCAGTAGACAAAGAAAATATTAATGAAATTCATAAGAATAGACAGCATTCAGAGAAAGATTCAATCATAGCTTAGCACATTTCAAATTTTATGAATGTGCCTATGTTTGGGGTGTTGAAAAACACCATTTTTCTTGTGAGTGCATTGCGTTTGATTGCTATCGATGGATTTTTACGTTGCGATGTATCCAATGTGTTTAAAAAAAACATAGATGTGTCCAAAGAGAGTGTTGAAAAATACTGTTTGATTGGGGTGTTGAGAAACACCAGTTTGTACTAGTAGATAGTTGTCATTTAGAACTGACAAGATTACTGAATCGAGTGTAAATTGAAGATGCAATCAAAGTGGGGAGCCATGCCCCCAAGTACTAAACGGATTGATGTCAGATATGCAGATAGCGAGTTGATGTGAGAAATATTAATAGTACAATGATAGTAGGCAGATGTAGTGAGAATCATTGGTGACTGATGCAAGAAATATTCTCAAGCATAAAGATTGATGTGAGATCTAGGCATCAACAGGCAGATGCAGTGACAACCACTGGTGACTAATGCGAAGAGGAGAGAGACTCCAAAAGATAGGACAATGCCCCGTAGACTAGGAAGATGCCCCTGAGTGTGACCAGTTTCAATCCATGTGAAGTTGAGAAAAATCTCAAAGATGACTAAGAGAGAATGCATGAGTGAGAAAACTAAAGCAAAAAAGCAAACTAAAGTAGGAAAGCAAACTAAAGCGGGAAAGCAGGAGAGAAAATTGCAAGAAAGCCAAGAGATGCCGCGATAGATAGAGAATTGCGGAACAAGAGGCGCCTGTTTACCAAGTTTTCACCATCTTGGCAGAAATTCTATTTTTGCTACCATGATACCTGTTTACCAGGTTTTCATCAATGGCACATTTTTCTCTTTTTCTCTTTTTTTTTGTATTTTCATTTTTTGTATTTTTTTGTATTTTTTTCTTTTTTCAATTTTTTTGTACTTTTTTCTTTTTTAAAAATTTTTGGTATTATCAAGGCACCTGTTTACAAGTTTTCACCAGGATAATAGATACATCAAAGTGCCTATTAGCTAGGTTTTCACTAAGATGGTCATTTTTTAGGACATTTTGCAATTTTTAGGATTTTCTCAGAATAGAGTATGTACATGAGCATTCAGAAGACATCTTAGCTATAGAACTTCTTCAGATGAAGAGAGTTGATAGGCTCTTTGAGCTACTCCCCCTCTTTGGTAGAGAGATGGTAAGCGCCATACCCAAATACTACAGTGATAACATACGAACCAAGCCAATTTGGTTCAAATTTTCCTTTCTGGACCCGCTGCTATTGATTCTTGGGGTTCTCTCTCAAGACGAGATCACCCATTTGGAATTCTCTTGGTCTGACCTTCTTGTTGTAGCTTTTATATATTCTCTTTTGATATGCTTGGAGATGATCAAATTCCACTTTCTGACATTCATCTAGTAATTCAATCTCTTGTAGCTGAGATATTATAATATCATCATTAGTAACGAGGCCCTTCAGAGTGACTTGCAAGGTGGGAATCTCAACCTCAATAGGAAGCACTGCATCTGCACCATAAACTAGAGCAAAGGGTGTGGCCCATGTTGGTTTTCATATACTGGTGCGGTAAGCCCATAAAGCCAGATTAATCTGGAGATGCTAGTCTCATCTAGATTTGTGTACTGTGCAGTGTAAGATCTTGAGAATAGTCTTATTTGAAGCTTCCACCTATCCATTACCCTGGGGATAATAGATAGAAGACCAGTGCTGAATAATTCTAAACTTAGTGCATAAATCTATTAGATCCTTGTTCTTGAATTTCCCCCCATTGTCAGTGATTATTGATGAGGGTACACCATATCTGTAGATGATGTAGTTCAGTATAAACATAGCCATAGACTTGCCATCAGCTATAATGAGAGGCACTGCCTCAACCCACTTGGTTAAATAGTCTGTAGTAGTGATGATGTATTTATGTCCCCTTGAAGAAGACATATGTATCTAACCCACTAAGTCAAAGGCCCACTACTAAAATGGCCAGAAGCTGACAAAAGGAATGAGCTGCTTGGCAGGAGCATGGATCAGGTTTCCATGAAGCTGACATTGTTTGCAAGATTTAGCAAATTGCGTAGCTTCTTTTTCCATATCCAGCCAATAGTAACCAGCTCTAATAAGTTTACGAGCTAATGTCAAACTGTTTGAGTGAGATCTGTAGAAGCCTTAATGCACCTCTACTAACGCACATTTGGATTCATCATGTTCTAAACACCTAAGGAGGGTACCGTCTATACCTCTCCTATACAAGTTGTTAGCTATGATGACAAACCGTGAAGCACTGTGGATTAAGTGACGTTTCTCATTTCAAGTATAAGTGTCAAGAATAATCTGGTCATGAAGGTAGGAGTAAATATGATGGTAGCAGGATGAGTCATGTCCAATGACTGAACAGATCATCTGGGATTCAGGGGAATTATAGGCAGGGTGGCATACCATCTCCACTAGGAATTCATGTCTGAAGCCATTTTTTGGCATTTGTAACATGGAATCCAGAGTAGCCATGGCATTGGCTACTTTATTATCTGCCCTTGGAATTTTTTGGAAAGTAACATGTGCAAATTATTTCTTAAGATCATCAACCATATTTTTATAAGCCACCAGTTTTTCATCTTTTGTTTGATAGATGTCATTCACCTGATTAATAACTAACTGTGAATCTCCAAAGACCTTTATCTCATCGACACACCATTCAATAGAGATCTTTAATCCATTAATCAAGGATTCATACTCAGTAGTGTTATTTGTGCAAGGAAACATCATTTTTTAATCCTTTGGTAATGAATATTGCTGAGGTGTAATGAATAAGATTCTGGCACTTGACCCCTGCTGGGTGAATGATCCATCAAAGAACATAGTCCATGACTAATGTATGAGAAGCATGATGGACTCATCTAGGAACTCAGTCCTTAATGGTTGGTGATCTATAATAGGTGCCTCAGCCAACTGATCTACAATTGTTTTCCCTTTCATAGCTTTTCTCTCCACATACTCAATGTCAAAATCATTGAGTATCATGACCCACTTAGCTAATCTACCTATGAGGGAAGCTTTGTTGAGTAAGTACTTTAATGGATCAATTTTTGCAATGAGACTTATAGTGTGAGCAAGCATGTAATGTCATAATTTCTGGGAAGTGAACACCACTGATAAGCAAGCTTTCTCAATGACAGAATAATTCATTTCATAGGAGACCAATGTTCTAATGATGTAATAGATTTCTCTTTCTTTATTGTTTTGATCTTCTTGAGCCAATAGAGTACCCAGAGATGTTTCTATAGCTAAGATGTATAAGATTAATGGCTTCCCATGAATAGGAGGCATTAATATAGGTGGATTGGTCAGATATTGTTTGATTTGTTGAAAGCCTTGTTCACATTCTTTATTCCATTCATAGGTCACACCTTTATGTAGAGTTTTAGTAAATGGATATGACTTGTTAGCTAGCTGTGAGATGAAGTGCCAGATAGACTGAAGCCATCCTTGAAGACCTCTAATTTTTCTGATATTGCAAGGTGAAGGCATTTCTATGATAGCTTGCACCTTTTCAGGATCTACCTCAATTTCTTTTGCAGAGATGATATAACCAAGCAATTTTCCCGAAGTTACTCCAACTGCACATTTATTAAGATTAAGACACAGTCTAAATTTTTCCATATGATCCAGTATAGGGCCTAGATCAGTAAGACATGCTTTCCTATCCATAATTTTAGCAAGGGTGTCATCAACATAATCCTCCATTGTTTTGTGCATCATATCATGAAATATGGTAGTGACTACTCTCTGATACATGGCTCCAGCATTCTTAAGACCAAAAGGCATAACATTCCAGCAGAAAGTGCCCCATGCACAAGTAAAAGCAGTCTTTTCTTGATCCTCTGGTACAATTTTGATTTGGTTGTATCCAGAGAAACCATCTATTAGGGAGTACATTTTGTACCCTGCTGTCATATCCATAATCATATCAATGTTGGGTCCCTAAAGTCTGTGTAGACTCTGATAGATTTGTCATGCTTCAACACTGGAACTATGTTGGAGATCCATTCCATATAGTCAATTTCTCTAATGAACCCAACTTTTAGGAGTTTCTCTAGTTCCACTTTGACAAGTAAAGCCACATGTGGATGCATTTTTCTGATTTTTTGCTTGACTGGTTTTACTCCAGGAGCTATTAACAAGTGATGCATGATAAGATCAGGATCTACACAAGGCATGTAAAAGTATGTCCATGCAAAGTTTATATTTTTCTCCTTGAAGAAATATGTGAATTCCTTGAGTTCTTCTACAGACAATTATTTAGCCACATGAATAATGTGTGGATGTTCTTCTGTACCCAAATTTACCAGCTGAGTTGGCTCAATTAGCACCGATGAGAATTCCTAGAAATGACTTAGAAGCACATCAAGTATCTCATCCTCAGGCACCTCGGAGAGGTTTTCACCTTCTGAAACGTCTATTCTTTTTACTTTTTTTGGCTTTGACACTGCCACAATGTGGTTTTCACCATCAGAGCACCTAATTTTTCTTCTTTTGATTTTATGACTAAGATACTTGATATCAGCCTCTGTCATGTTGACACTTTATTCACTAGTGGAGGACGTTACAGGTTCAACAACATGAAGATAATAGGCTAGAGCGTAGTCATTCTATAATTTGAGGACTTCATTGGATGAGGAGGGGTAATTCTAGTCTATTAGCTTGGGATGTTGGAGTGAGAGAGAAGTGATGGGTTTGAGTGCATTCACAGTATAATCATCGAAAGCACTGACTAGTAAGCTGAGACCTAGAGTGATCTCGTCCAAAGGTGTATTCAAATCCCTTTAACTCTTAGCGACCATAGTAGAAGACATGTTAACATTTATGGAATCAGACTCATTAGAACTTTCACTAGATCCTTCACCCATGTCAAGAAGATTTTCATAGGATCCTTCTAAAAAATTGTTGAACTCATACTCATGGGAATCTATGTCTGAACTCTAACTAGGATGTTTGCACTATGAAGGTTTGGGATTTCTTGTGACACCATTCTGTTCTTGTGCCAACAACTCTTGAAACTCTAGTGGTATGTACCATTCACCCTGGAAATTAGGGTCTTGTAACACTTTCCATTGTTCATAGGTTAATGCAAAAAATGGAGTGGTTTTATCAGAATCACTGTCAGTTTTGACTATACTGACATGTGGTACAAAATTATCTGGCTCAGCAAAGAATGATGCCAGGTCTGGAGGAATAGGATAAGGAAAGCAATCCTTGTTGGAGCTATCCTCTGTAGTGTCAACTATAGTTGTGCCTTCAGGTTCTGGTGGAGGATCCAGTTTTGGCACAAATTTGTTAATCCCTAGATGGAATGGGATCTTCTTGAAGCCTAAACCAGTTGTGTCTTTCATCTTTTGACCCATAGCTTTAATATTTTTAACTAACCCATTACCATTCACCCCTATTGGGCCACTCCATTTGTATCCAAAGCGTTTCATAATTTTAATACCTTCACTATTGGGATCTAGTTCACGAGATAGGGCAGTCTGTTCAAATATGTCATTTCCTATGTAAATCTAAGCTTTAATAGCTCTTTCCTCACCTTCATCTTCTAATGGTGCTGAAGCTCATACAAAGGCACCATCATAAACTATTTTAGGAGGAGCAGTAGAAGATTTATTGTTCTCAGAAGGTCTCCCGTAAGAAGGAGGAGATAGAGGTAGAGCTGCTAATGATAGCACAAGTTCTATTTGATACCCCCCGTTCCCATGTCTTTTATCTTCAAAGTTTGTTCCATATCTCTAAGCTTGGCATCATAGAATTTTGTGTATTCTCTGTTAGTAGGAATAAGACTAACAGCTGACTATGTGAGCGCATTACAAGAAGAGCACATATTAGCAGGAACTATCACTTATGCACCATGGAAAGGAAACTTGATGCACTGATGATACATAGAGGGAACTGCTTGCATTTCATGGATCCACGGTCTTCCTAATAGGATGTTATAAGAAAGAGGAAGGTCCAACACCTAACATGTGACATATCTTTCAACCGGTCCAACCTGAATGGGTAGCACAACTAAACCTTTAGAATTTCTTTCTTCTTCATCATAGGCCTTGATAGTAATTCTCTTATGGGAATCTATGCAATCTTCATCATAACCTAGCTGAATGAGAAAGTGAGTAGAGCAAATATTGAGGCCAACACCATTATTAATAAGGACATGATGGACTATTTATTGTCCAATCATGACCTCTATATGCAAAGGAGCGTTATTCGGGTGACTGATCAAATGGTCATATTCTTCTGAGAAAGACAGATAGTGGGGTTTAGTCAAGTGACCCACCATAGATTGAAAATTATCAAGATTAATGTCTTTGGGGACGTTAGCCTCTGCGAGGGCTTTATCCAAAATCTACTTGTGAGCAAGCGAGGTCTTCAACAACTCAAAGATGGTTATTTGAGCATTGGTTCTTTGCAGCTGGTCGAGAATGCTATAACTAGCAGTAGGAGGTGTGGGGAGCACTTTCATGGTCTTGTTGACGTGACCAACAATAGCTTTATCTGTGGGTTGTTTCGGTGTGGATGTAGTAGCAGGAGGGTCAAGACCCTTGAGAGTGATCTTAGCATGGGATCTGGTAATGACATTTGCGCAACCCTGAGATGATTCATGTTCACATGAGCGAGACCTAGGGCCTCTCAAGACAAATGGGGTTTTAGGCTTAGGAGCATCCCTGCTCCCCTTGGTAGTAATCACATCACAATACTCCACTTCAATAGGTTCAATCATGTTGATGACATTGTCATAAGTGGTATGTGCGTAGTTAACCTTGACATTGTTGTTCTTGGTATTGGAAGACTCACCTTTCTCGTGATGAGGAAAGGGATCTTTAAATGCCTGGTGATCTGAATTCTTATTATGATTTTCCATAGTAATAACCTCATTATCAATCAGATCTTGGACCTTATGGCACAACTGAAGATAAGTAGCAGTCTATGACCCTTGTTTTGGTGATAGTCACAGTATACATTGTCATTCCACCAATGGGGTCATGGTTGTAGATCATATAAACATTTGTCCAAAGGAGTGAGAATCTGATTTTGCACCAAAGTCTTGAAAAATACATCAAGCGGTTCTCCCAAGGAAGTAAATTCACGCTTGGGTTGAGGGGCCCAAGGTTTGTTGCTAGAGAATCTAAAGGTGGTTGAGTATTTGTTGCAGCCTTTTCAGCAGTTTTCATTGCTTATATACTAGAAGTAAGATTGAAAACTAGTTTTGAAGGAGCCTGGGTCACATTATCAACCACTCCATCATTCATAACATCCCTATTCTTGTTGACAAACTTCCCTTTATCTTTGTTGGAAGAGGAGGAACCTTGTTTGTTGTCTTTGTACAAATTCAACTCACCTTTCTTAACCATAAATGCCTCTATCCTCACAGCTTGCTTAATCATGCTATCAAAATTAAGGGGACCTTAAATCTGTACCTGATACCCAAAATCCGAAGTGAGATTGTTTAAGAAGATATCAAGTTTCTCAAATTTGGGTATTTTGTGAGGATACTTGGTGCAAAGCTATCTCCATCTCTAGAGAAATGTCAGGAATGGCTCCCCTTATCTTTTCTTGAGATTTAAAAGGTCCTTGATGTTGACGGGATGTTGTATGTTGTGAGAATAATGTTGTATAAAGAGATTTGCAATCTCATCAAAAGTCTTGATGCCGGTGGGTAGTCGAGAAAACCACTCCATGGAAGGTCCACCCAAACTTCAGGGAAAGAGATTCATCAAATAGGTTTTATCATGAATGAACTCCATATATAGGGCCCCAAATTCTCTTAGATGATCCTAAGGATCAGTGGTACCTAGATATTTATCATACTTAGGGAGCTCCACACCTTTGGGAAAAGGTGGCATATGAAGACTCCTATCAAAAGGAAAAGGACAGATGCTCTCCATCATGAATTGTTGTGTGGGTTTGTCCTTATCCTTTATAAGTTGGCTAATTTGGTTTTGCATATCTTGAATCATCTTTTGCAATTTGGTAGTCTTAGTCTCTTCTTCTTTAGCCACAAGTGTTTCCACTTGGAAATTTGGGGGTAGCTTAACTCCTTGGTTTTGCAAATCTAGAAAATATTTCTCTTTATCTTCCCCAAGGAGAATTTCCATCATCTTGATGAGAGCCTTATTAGATTTTGTACCATCTATGTCATTTTGAGTTATCGGCTCATCATCATTACCAAGGATCTCATAAATGCTTTGAATCTGATCTTGAATCTGGTCATGTGGAGGAGGGCGATGGTGATGCTGCTCCTCTTTTTGACCTTGATCATTTTGAGATTGGTCATGGACCCCACTATATTGACCTTGTAGGTAATAGAAAGGATTTTCCATTTCGTTGATGTGGGATTGTGCTGTGTGCATAGGTTCAGTGCGAGTGTGTGTATTGAGACGAGAGTTTGTGGTCAATGTAACTTTTGGTAGGTCAAAGGGGATGATAGGATCAAAAGGATTGATATGTTCAAAATTTTCACTAAGGCAGAGAGGATCATCAATAGGGTCAACCCAAACAGGTGACTTTCTGAAGTTTTGTTGATCTGAAAGAAATGGATTCTATTGATCTTGAAACAAGGGATTATAGCATAGCTGGAACACTGGTTTATGATTTGGACTGGGATCTATATTGAATGGGGAAGAGGAACATGAGGATCCCTCTTGACTATCAAATTGAACAACAAGTTTGAAATGACCTTTTTCTTGATTATGAGGTTTACCTTTACCTATTCTAGAACCACGAATGGGAAATATGTTGTCGCTTCTAGTCGTAACACACATAGACAAAAATGAAGTGAGAGAGAACTTAGGATCCAACTTAGAACTCTGTCTCTAGAAATAGTGAAAAGGGGATAATAGGATAGAATAGCCAAGATGTGAATGTACCCAACATGAATCGTCGAGAGTATGGCTAGAATAGCCAAGATGTGACTATCACGTCGCAAGGTACAAAAGAACAGAAAGGTATGACAGAGAACAAAGAGAAAAAAAAAAAGTTTGAGCGAGAATTGGTCAGTTCACAACTTGAGAAAATCAATTTCAAAATGTAGACAATAGGGAAACAAGCAATCAGATCTCAGGCAAAAGTCATATCAGATAAAAACTCATCAGTCAATAAGAAATAACTCATTTTTTTAGGACACCAGAGGACAGATTCATGCAAGAAAGTGTTGTTTCACGTGAGGAAACTTGTAACTGTGTGCAAGAAAATGAAATCTCATGTGAGGAAACTCATAATTGCGCACGAGAAAATGAAAGCTTGCGTGAGGAAGTGCTCAGTTTTTGAAATATCACGCGAGAAAACTATAGGTTTCGATAGATCAACTCAATTTTCATGACAAACATAAGATTTCAAGACACAGTCAGGACTGTTCTCTAACAGAATTTCTAGATTTAGGGCAGTTTTATGATAGTTCAGATCAGCAATCTCAGTTTGAATGTGACAAGCAATCATTAACAAGCACAAAGTTTTGATCAAACAATAGTGATGTAAGAAGTAGTCGCAAACATTTCTACCAAGGACAAGGCAACTTGGAAAAATCATGGGAGTCTTTTTTTAATCATGATTGGATAGTTTAAGACTCAAAACAAACACTTAGTTATCCCTACAAAAAAAATGGTAGAGAAGACAAAATCTGTGCCTCACTGTCTTATGCATATGCCTACACCTCAGACAGCAGTGTCACCCCTGAGAGAGCGCCCATGTTTTTGGTGTTTCCAAGGACTCAACAATATATGTTCCAAGGTTACCCTTAAAGCAGGGGCTAGCGTCATATACCACCTCAAGCATCCAGGTGCATACCTATGTTGAGAATCTAGGGGAGAGATTCTTTCCCCTCCCTGCGTACAGATTATGTCTTCTTTCAGAGGTGATCCAGATAGGCATCTAACCAAGAAATTTTTTAGTGGGCTTCCATTCACAATAACCTTTGGTGCCCCTAATATAGGGCTGGGACCTCACAGCTACACCAACACTTGAAATTCATACACCCCCACAAACAGGGCTAGGAGTGGCGCCGCTCAGTACAACAGACAAGGCTTTCTCATGATGATAGTCAGAATCATGAGAAAGAAGTTACCATGGCTTTGGAGTCTTTGGACTCGACAAATCAGACTTTATTATAGTGAGGTGGAATCACCAGTGATAGGTGTGTACTCACTTGGGTCATTCCCGGAGGTTCAACTTCCTACAAGCCCTCTAAAGGTGACACAAAACTTGGCTCAGATTTGAGGGTCAGATTTTATGATTCTCTCAAAGAGACAAGAGCATACTTCTCTACCTCTTCACCTTACCCAAACACACAAGACATATTCATCACCGAGATAACTCTCCTCCAACCAATTCACAAGCCTTTGGGTTTCTAATTCTCTCAAAGAGAGAAGAGCATAATCCCCTAACAAGTGAACATGATAAAGGTTTGTTAACTTTTATTGCTTCCCTAGGTCTCCATCATGCTAGTGATGTTTGGGTCTTGGATTCATCCATGGGCATCACTTCCATGTATTGAAAAGCCTATTCCCCTATTTTTCTATCAAGATTCCTAAGAAATTTTAACAAGGCCCTATTTATACTATGTGAAGAAAGCAATAAACAAGCACAATGTTTTTTTATAATCTTTGACAACTGTCCTACAAGAAAACCATTAGCAATTTTATATCTTTGTCAAGTGACCTGCAACCCACTATTATGCTGTCAGAAAAATTAGAAAGATAAAAAATAGTAGCATGTTAGAATGATAAAAAAAAATCAGAAACAGTACTTTGCAAAATAGTGAAATTTTAAAAAAATGGCCCCGAGTCTTGCGTAAGGAAGTACAAGGCTTCCCATGAGGAATTGCAAGGCTTCTCACAAGGAAGTGCAAAACTTCATGTGGCCTGTTCAAAATTCTCGCACGAGAATCCGTACATAGAAAAGTACAATCGTATGGCAGAATACAGAATTTTATCTAAAAAAATTTTGAGAGTGAGGTCAGAAATCAATTTTCTACCCCACGGTGGGTGCCAAAATGTATGTGTCTAAATGTGACCTCTAAATTAGGCACAAACACAACATAGTCATTGCTCAATTGTCGAATTGCAAAAATGAACATGAATTGTCCATTCCACAATATTGATTGAATCGACCTATTGCCTCCTATTTAGTTGGGGTTTTTCAATTATTCTCAAAACGAGAGCCAATAACCATGACCATTGCTAAAATGGAGGATTTGAAAGCATTATAAAAACTGAAATACCATTTATTCTATATGAGATGCAATTACAATCTAAGAATGGAAATGCATATTTTAATCTAAGAAGCTTGAAAGAAATGATAGAATTAAGCCATTTGATACAAAAGAAAACTAATTTTAAGATGCAAAATGCTATTAATCTAAATGAAATCATACTAATTATGCAACAAATGATTGAAAACATGAAAGAATTGAGACAAGATTTTTCTATAGTTTAGATACTCTCAAATTGCTCCCCTCAAATGAAGAAAAGGAAGTCCATATAGAAGAACCTGGAAAGAGGATGAAGAGTTTCTTGGAAAGAAACGGCTGACTCTTCATCTCCATGGAGGAAGGTGAGACAAAATTGAAAGATTTATTTAATTAAATGAAGGAATTATTGCCACATGAGTGGCTTTTCACATGGAATTATGAAATTCATTTGAGGATAATTCATTCAAATAACTAAATAATTATTCAATTCCTTTTGATGTGTATTAGCTAAAGGGGGTGGAGTTAATTTAATTTAAAAGTACTTAGGACACTTAGGACTTTAGAATTAAATTAATTTAATCATAGGGATTTTTAGCTAATAAATATTTGAAAATTTAGGAATTAAATATAGTGTAAGATTATGCAAATTCAAGTTTTTTTCATTTGAGACTAAGTCAATTAAAGTCAATTAGGAAGGAGAATTTTCCTAGTACAATAGGACTTCAATGATGAGAAAATGCACCAAAATTGATTAGAATTGTAAGGTGCCAATTTTGGGTTGTTACAGTCAGGCCTTCCTGGTTATGGCCAATTACATCAATAGATTCAACTAGATCTCACAGGATCTAACTCTATCCATCTATCCTATATCTAAGTGAAATAAATCAGATCTGAACTTGTGTTCATAAGCCACCAAGCAATCTGCAGTCTCTATCTACCCACTTACAACTATCTGCAATAGTTTACAAACTTCAAACTTATCATCTTACTCTACTATCACCTATCTTCCCTCTGTCCTCTCCTATCCATTCCTTAAAACATCAACCTAGACCCCTTTTATATGAACTTTCCACAAGCAATAATTAAATGTCAGTCAGCCATTAAAATCCACAATGAACAAATATTAAATGGACTAGTCGGCTACAATGGTCCAATGAGAGATCCAACATTAATTCCATCATAGAAATCCATTGCAGAAGTATATTTAGGTCCAATGAGAGATCCAACATTAATTCCGTCATAGAAATCCATTGCAGAAGTTGGCCACCAGATTCAACTCCAAAATAAACCACTCGGGCCAAGCATCACCAAGCAACAAAGTGACTCAGGAAAATAGCACCCTGAGAAACATTAAACAAAACCCGAGCAGTCTCCAAACAAGCTAAAGAACAAACATATTTTTGGTTGAGAGGGATTGCCAACTACCCCAGGATGCTCCTATATGAATAACATCTTTTCTATTTTACCATACAGGAAAAGTTCCAAACTGATTCATCAATTGTTTTGGCTCCCTCCAACATAGGAGTTCCAACTCATGTTGTGGTATGCATTTTCTTTTTAGTCCATGCATTTTTTTTTTTGTATTTCTTTTTTATAACATGTATTTTGTATTATTTTTTTTTCATGTTATAGGACCCTTCACCATTGTCTGTCCTTCCTCTACCTCATTATTTTTCTAGGAGTCCCTCTCACCCACGATGAAGCCCATTTCATTTATCATTCAACCCAAGCATAGGAGAAAGAGATGAGGTAATCAGTAATTCAACTGTCAAAAAATTACAGCCCAATATTTATTTATTTTGATATTATTTTTAGATAAGATATATGGCTTAGCATTTGAATTGTTCTTGTGCAGAGACTTACAGACCCAAGTGTTGCTATGAAGAAGCTCAATTTTGATGATCCACCACAGTCATAGATATATTGGGATATTGTATAGATCTAGTTGTGGTCATTGAATGACCAAATTTTGTATATATATATGTGTGTGTGTGTGTGTGTGTGTGTGTGTGTGTGTGTGTGTGTGTGTGTGTGTGTGTGTGTGACATTTGCACATTGTATATATCGACCTACACATAGTTGATGTCACTTTTTGTAACTCTATTATGGATTTGGCATGTGCACCATGTATTGATATGTACGCTATTATTGTTCATTTTGTTATATATGAAACTTCAAATTTTATCCTTGAATTTGTTAGTTGGATGTTTATGCCTTAAGTGTATTCTTGTTTCACATGACTTGCATATATGCATTATGCATGTGTGTTTCTATAAATTAATGTACTTGTGTGTGTACTTCATGTATATGATTCATAACCTAAATTCATGTGTACAATCTACATGAATGACTTAAGTCAATGCATGTCTATGCTTCATAATGTATGTACTACATGTTTTCTCCAGGACAAGCAATTTTATGATTTAAGTGAATTAATGCTTGATGTGCTACATTGTATTTAGGTGTATCTTTCATGATCTATATGTATGCACTCCATGACTTAAGTGAATTTATGTTTGTTGTTGTAAGTTTTTTGTGACTGAAATACAAAGTATGAGAGTTTGGATTTTGTTCTTGGACAGTGGATTTAGGGATTTTTTATGCAATTTTGAGCCCCTTGAGTAACTTCAAACATATAAGTTCCTTAGGTACACCTGGAAAGTTATAAGGGTCTTTGGTGTAGGGCACCCAAGAAACACCAGTCATGGATAAGCATCTTCATGGGTTCATCTTCACATATTTGTAATCATGGTTAGATCCTAGAGATCAACCATTCATTTTGATTAGATTGGTCTCATTGTAAATTCAATCCATCTAAGGTGTTTTTATAAAGCTAAGGTTTATTAGAATCATGACCTATGATAGGATAAGCAGGTTTGATGTTTTTGGTCTAATAAAGGTCCTACTATAGGATCTAAGGGTCTTCTAAGTCCTTTCAATAGGTTTAGAGGTCCTAATAGAAAAAATTTGCAACATTGTCAAAAGTTGCACAAATGTTGTCGAGCAACTTTTTCATTATTGTTGTTTCAAACCGTTTGTCGTGGGATCAAACCATCAGCTCCAGTTGGCTGGGTAAACACTATGGGAGACCTTTTTTTGCTTGCAAAGCATCAAGAACATGAGAGAGAGAGAGAGAGAGATGCATAGTTTTTACTTCTTCATAAACCGATCGGGTTTTGAAGTGAAAATTATGCATTTTAATCTGCGAAACACAATCGGGTTATTTGAAATTTATAAACCCGATCGGGTTATGGCTTGGGAAGAGGTTTGGAAAATGACCCAAAGGCTTGGAGGCTCATTTTCCCTCTATTTTTTCTCTTTTAGAATTGTTTTCATCTTCTAAGATGAATTCTCGACTTTATCTTCATCAGGTTTGCAATTTGTCAACAAGATAGCTCTATAATTTTCACCATAATCTCATACGTCTTCTTAGCTTTCTAACCATATAAATTTTTCTATTTTTGGACAACATTAGCATAGTAAACTTTAATTTTCTTTACCAGTATCTTGACAGTCCTCACAGACATATGTCTACAATTTTTTTAATAAATTTTGATATACTTAACAAAATTACAAATAAATTAGATATTATTTTTCTACACTTGATTCTATACACTTTAAAAAAAAAAATTGTTTTTCAATTATTTTGATGCAAGTTATGCCTAGCGCACATACAGGTACCAAAATGTTAGGATGCGGTCACTTCAAAAAATCACAAAAAAAAAAATACTCATCAAAAAATTATAAAAAAAATACACAACTTCTAGATCTCACTCTTACCTATCATCCTACCAAAGGGATTTTAAAAATACTGAATATAACTATTTCTTTTGTATAGCGCATGTAAACAACTATGTTATGTTTTTTCTGAAAAAATTAGGAACAGTTTTTCATGCACGCGAGGTTGACCCTCTTAATCTTATCGGTTTTTAAAAAATATTAGTATTTTAGAAACTAGATTCAGAGTACTACAATTTTTATTTTTTACATATCTATTTTGAGTGCATGACCCTCAAACATCTATTCCAAGTTCAGGTTTACCTGATTTCATAAAAATTGTGTCCACTTATACCCCCTTTCTGGTTCACAACTTGGTGCACATACCCTTAATTTATTTATTTTTTCAATTAATTTCTACCAAAATAGACCCATAAACCTAAAATAACATGCTTTCTTATTATTCTAATAAATTTTTTAATTTTAATTCTTTTTTTAAAAATATATGGCATAAAACTAGTGACAATTCTATTCACTTTGAAAAAAAAAATTCAAAAAATGATAAGTTTAGGTAAAATTGTGCTTGTCGTACACAGGGGAGGGTTTAAAAACAAAAATTACACCGAATATAAAATTATTACAAAATAATATATTCAAAACAAAATTACAAAAAAATATTTTCATCAATATTGAGCGGGTTACAAATGTTTCCCAAAATAATTCCGAAAAATACTTTTATTTAGGTCAAATTATGCTTGTCGTACATGGGCATGGTATGGTGGTGAAAAAGTAACTTTTAAAGAGTAGTTTTTAGTAATGCCTATTAAAAATAAATTTGTATCATTTGGGTATTCAAATGAATTACATATTTGGAAAGTAGACTTCAATTATTACAATTCTTATTAGTAACTTTTTTTTAGATTCAAACTTTAAGCAATTCAAATATTTAGGTCAATCAGGACAAATTTAAAAAATAGTGAAACCAGTTCCACTTTTTGGCCAAAATGTGGACTCAACATCTTGCTATCACCCCAATGTGGCTATGTCTCTAGTGCCATAACATATTCTTATTTTCAAGTAGATTTGATTTAGAATAAAAATACCCTTAGGTACCCAAAATCCATGACCATCTTCTCAAGGTGAAACCATCACCTTTTCTAATGAAGTATCTACAGATTTGGTCTTCATAGAAATACTATTACACTCAACGGTGTATGCATCTAGCTTATACAAAGTGCCAATTCTGACACCTCTAGAAACCACCATAGTACCTCTCACCATTTTACATCTTTCATCATAAAATACTACTTGTATACCCAAATATATTAGTTTTTACACAAATAACAAAGTTCATCTCAAACTAGGGTCATATAACACACCATTAATCTTTCCTATTATATCATTAAAAAAAGTGATTTCAACTTTACCATGACCAACAATATTTAATTGAGAATCATCACCTAATTACACCTTACCTCCATCAAATCACATTTAGAAAACCACTATTTATTAGAGGTCATATGAAAATTTGCACCCAAGTCAATTAACCATACATCATCACATGCATGATTAGATAAAGATGCAATGAACACATCACCATATTTCTTATTAGACTCGGAATCATAATCAAATTTCTTCTTTTCCTCTTTGTAGTCCTTAAAGACGTGTCCATGATTACCACAATTCTATCAAATAACTTTCAACTTTCTAGGAGATTTTGATCTCACTCTAGATTTGTATTTATTATGCTTCTCTAGGTTTTCTTTGACCATCCGAAGCTTGTTGCATCCTTAAGGGATTCCAAGATGGTCAAAAACCTATATATAGCAAAAGAGTTGTAATTGTAAAAGGTCTTTGATGTTGGAACATTTTGGAAAGAAGATAATATATTATAGAATTCAGACGTTCTGGGTTTCTGTCTATCTTTTGAAGTTGTATAATCTTTCATGTATGAAAGGATGGATCATATAAATAATATACAGTGCAATTTTACTCTCTTCCATTGCTATCTCTTTATTCTCTGTGTATGCTCTTTTATGTTAAGTTTACAAGGTATTCTGAAGCATTCTGGTTATTAGGTAACTATCTGATTACTTGCAAGTTTCTTTTAAGGAAAGAACTAAGTTTTGTGAGTAGTTTCAGGGAGCATACTGCTTTGTTTAAGGATTTGATACAATAGTTTTGAGGTGACAGGATAATTTGTAAGGCAACTTATCTTAATTGCATGTGAGCTGTAAGGCAGTTTACTATATTTTGTTTCTATGAGATCTTAGCTTATTTGACTCTATAGCCCAAAGGATAGGCACTGGTTCATAAAATAGTCTGATAATCTATCTTTGTCCAAGTTATTTCAAGATATCAAAACCAAATTCAATCAAAATACTTTGTTACTAAGAACAGATAAACTGAACTCATAAGGACCTATGTCAGCAGGACAGAGTCCACTTTAGTGATTCCTTGGAGAGTAAATCCATTAGGTTATCCCTCCTATAAGAAAAGGAAGAAGGATGAAAATCCTTGTATCACTGATATTTGCTATATTTACAATCATAGTCTATATGGTTAAATCTTGTATCTGATTATGCTTGGTCATTTGCAAGGTAGTTTATAAGTTGGTTTAACAAAGATACATAGCAAATCAGTGTCCACATTAACACATACTGTGTAAATAGCAATCATAAGAGGTAAAACCTGCCTGAGTATATGTGGAGCTCAAAAATGAAGAAGGACCTTATCCAGTCCTTAGCAATTAGGCTTTTCTTGTCTCTGAATCAGTATTAGAAGGCATAGTGTTCAAGTAGTCATTTCAAGCAATGTGGTTCATACAAGAAAAATCCCTAACAGAATGTGTGAGGTGACTCCCTTTACTATATGTATGCAGAAGGAGGGGCCCTAGAAATCTTGTTTTCCATTTTTTGCAATGATACCCTAAGCGAGCCAGTGATGCATGGCTAGGGAATACAGAGCATTACAAGTGAGTTACAGTGGGTTGAATGCATTGAAAGCTTCAACCTGAGATTGTGGAGAGGTATATTTATGTTTGAAGAAGCCCCAAACTGAAGGAGAGGATTGGGTGAAGAGTTTTAAGTTCCTAGAAAACAAAACCTTATGCAGATAGTCCTAATGCATTGAAACCTTTAATTTTAGGCATGATTATAGCTTCCTAGTGTACAAACGATTTGGGGAGTGGAGAATAGTAAAATATTAAAGGGTTCCATAAAGGGTGTCTGAAAATGAGATTTGTTTAGGTACCTATTTGGGATATTTTTAAGATATAAGAAAAAAGGTGACCAAATAGGCCTAATTGCTTGTAGCCCTATTTAGGTGTTTTTGAAGGCAAATCTTGAACTCAATTAGAGTTTCATTGCAAAGTTTAGTTGTAAGTGTTGGATTGGATCCAAATGAAATTATAGAAGCCTATCTCTCCATAGGTCATGGATCTAGGAACATTTTGACTCAATTGGTTCAGAGGTGCAATAAGACCTCCATGGGCAATGTGATGAGTGTTACAATTTCTTAATTGGTGTCTACAAGTTGAAAGGAGAAGGATCTTGTGTGAAGAATCCTTGGGAGATTAGGGTTAGGAAAGAACCCTAATAGGTCAAAGAAGTGACCAATAGGATACCCTAGAGATAGATAGGTTACAGAGAAAGACTTGTAGTTACATCAGATTGGTATCAGAGCAAGTTAAAGACTTGGGAGAATAGAGTATGTCTCCTGCTATTGGTGAATCAGTGGGAGAGTAAAGCATGGTGACTAATGTAGAGCTAGATAAGGAGGTGGATGAGAAAAAGGAGAATAAAATACTCCTTAAAGAATCCTTAGAAGGAATGAAGATAAGGCTAGAAGAAGTTGCTAATGCAGCTAGAAACAAAGAAGGTGAAAATAGTGATAGGGGTAAAAAGATTGTTGAGGAAGACATTATCCCCAAACCAAACCCTATCTTGAATGAAGAACCCTTCCTAAAAGCCATAAAATCCCTAGGAGGGAAGGAATTTGAGGGAATACCAATGTTTAGTGGGAAGATGGACATTGAAGCAGTGATGGATTGGATTGAAGGAATGGAGAACCATTTTGAGTGTGAAGGTGTGACAAAGGCATAAAAGCTCAAGGTGGACAAGTCAAGACTCAGAGGGTCACCAATAAAATGGTGTAAGTATCTTCAAGATGAGAGGATAAGAATAGACAAGAAGCCTATAGCCAATTGGAATGCCATGGTTACCAAGCTAAAAAAAAACTATCTACCAGAGGACTTTGAAATCCAACTCCATAGGAAAGGGAAAAATCTGAAATAAAAAGACATGGATGTGGCCTCTTATACAGAGGAGTTTCAGATATTGTGTCTTAGATTCAAACAACAAGAAGAAGAATCAATCAAGGGTGCAAGGTACTTGGGTGGATTGAAATGGAACATCTAAGAAGAGATTAGTCTATGGACACCAACCACAGTTCAGAGGTGTCATCAACTAGCTCTAAAGGTGGAGGAAAAGAATAGAAAGAAAGGTGACTCTAACTTAAAAAACAAAGGTGCAGGAAAAGAATAGAAAGAAAGGTGAATCTAACTTCAAAAATAGAGGTAGAGGAAGAGACCAATGGAGTCAAAGAGGAGGTTATTAAGGCAAAGGCAGTGAGCAAAGAAACCAAGGTGAAACCAAATTGACTAAGCATAGAAATGAAACCACTCCAAGAGTGGGTTATACCAGAGGTAGGGGTAATCAAGGAGGCCCTAGCAAAGGAAGAGGGCCAGGTAGAAGTAAATCATAATTTTCAAGTATGAAGTGTTACAACTATGGTAAATTAGGCCACCCAACATATATATGTCCTGAGATGCCTAACACATCAAATCATGATAAGAGATTGGCCTATGCTCATGAGGACACTTCAAGTGTCAAGGCACCTAAAATTGATCATCTAGATTCAGATATGGGTGAAAATCTGATGTTTAGGAGGGTGTTGATAAGGCAACTAGTCAAACATGAGCCCAAACATAGGAGGGCTTTGTTTAGGATAAGATGCAAGATCCTTGGAAAATTTTGTAAGGTGATTGTGGATTCAGGTTCCATAGATAACATCATATCATAGGAGGAAGCAGATAAACTCAAGCTAACCAAAGTACCCCATGTGAATCCATACAAGGTGACATGGCTCAATAAAGGCCAAAGTGTATTGGTGAATGAACAAACATGGGTTGAGTTTTCAATAGTAGGTTATAAGGACAAGTTTCTTTGTGACATCCTACCAATGGATGATTTCCATTTGTTGTTAGGAAGGCCTTGGAAATATGAAAATGGAGTAGTGTATGATGGGAAGGAGAATTCCATAACATTCAAGAAAGGAGGCAAAACTTTCAAGATTCGGTCTTTGTTGGAAGAGGATGAGCCACAACCCAAAACTCCTAGCATCTTGTTGTGTAGTGGAAAGGAGTTTGTGAGAGATCTTAAGGAAGAATATAATGAAGGATATGATATTGTTCTAAATCCCAAGGAAGAAGATAAATCTATCAAGGAACCCTTACCATCAGAGATTGAATAATTTCTTGTGAAGTAAAAATATATAGCGAGTGATGGAACTCCTGCAACCTTACCTCCTAGAAGAGTGATAAGACATCAGATAGACTTTGTCCCTGATGCATCTTTTCCTAATAAGGAAGCTTATAATCTTACCCCTGATCAAAATTTTGAAGGGGCCAGGAAAGTGCAAGAACTCTTGGGTCAAGGCTTGATCAAGAAGAGTATAAGCCCATGTGCAGTCCCAGTTGTGTTGGCATCCAAGAAGGGGGGAAAATGGAGACTTTGCATAGATTCAAGGGCTATAAATAGAATTACAATAAGGTATAGGTTCCCCATACCTAGTATTGAGGATCTCATGGATTGTCTTGGAGGGGAAATGTATTTCACTAAGCTTGATTTGAAAAGTGGTTATCACCAAATCAAGGTTAAAGAGGGAGATGAATGGAAAATTACATTCAAGACCCTAGTTGGGTTGTATGAGTGGCTTGTGATGCCATTTGGCCTCACAAATGATCTAAGCACATTCATGAGTCTCATGAATGAAGTGATCAAGAACTTCACAGGGAAGTTTTTAGTTGTATATCTTGATGATATACTGATATTTAGGAAAATAAGAGAGGAGCATATCAAGCATGTGGAGATTGTATTGCAGAGGTTACATGAAGAGAATTTGGCCATTAACCTTGAGAAATGTGAGTTCTTAAAGAAAGAACTTGTGTACTTGGTATTTTTAGTGTCCAAGGGGTCTTTGAAGATGGATCAAGACAAAGTTACAACTATCCTAAACTGGCCACCACCTACCACAGCAACTGAGGTAAGAAGTTTCCATGGGTTAGCTTAGTTTTATAGGAGATTTATTATGAATTTCAATGGTATTTGTGCACCATTGTTGGATACCATCAAGGTTGGGGTAAAAACCAAGTTTAGGTGGACCTTAGAAGCTAAGAAAGCCTTTGAAATGTTGAAGAAACAAGTAGCCACACAACCTATCCTAAAGTTTCCTAGTTTTGAAAATTTGTTTACCATTGAGTGTGATGCAAGTGGGATGGAAGTAGGGGGTGTGTTAAGCCAAGAAGGTAGGCTAGTAGCCTTCTTCAGTGAAAAATTGAATGAATCCAAGAAGAAATAATCTTCTTATGACTTGGAATTGTATGCCTTTGTTCAGTCCCTTAGGAAGTGGAGGCATTATCTATTACCCAAGGAGTTTGTTGTGTTTACTGACAACCAAGCCCTTAGCTATATCAATACTCAGGAGAAACTAAGAAATAAACATCTAAAATGGATGGAGTACTTACAAGCATTCACTTTTACAATTAAGCACAAGAAAGGGCAATTAAACAAGGTTGCATATGCACTAAGTAGAAGATTGTTGACAGTTCAAGAAGTCTAGCTGAATAGCATTGGCATTGAAAGTTTTAGAGATCCCTACAAGGAAGATGTGGACTTTGGTGAAGCCTACAAGGTGTGTACTGATTTTTAGAATCATTTTCATATAAATTTCTCTAATTTTACTTTGCAAAATGGACTGTTATTTAAAGGTAATCAGTTATGTGTACCGAGGAGTTCAATGAGATAAAATATCATACATGAGAAACATAATGGAAGCTTGAGTGGTCATTTTGGTATGAACAAGACTTTGGAACTTGTACAAATATTTTAACATTGGCCAAAATTGATAAGGGATGTGACTAGGTATGTGGAGCAATGTGTAGTGTGCATGAAATCCAAAGGAGGAATGAGCAATGCAGGTTTATATCAACCTTTACCAGCCCAAATAGACCATGGGAGTGTGTGAGCATGGACTTCATAGTGGGTCTACCCAAGACTAAGAAAGGATATGACAACATCTATGTGGTGGTAGATATATTTAGTAAAATGGGTCACTTCATACCCTGCAATACTACTCATGATGCTAGCCATATAGCATATTTGTTCTTTAAGGAGATTGTGAGAATTCATGGTTTTCCCCTAAGTATTGTATCAGATAGGGATGTGAAATTCATGATGGGTACTAATCTCTCATTTGGTTCAGCCTACCATCCTAAGATAGATGGCCAAACTAAGGTGGTCAACAGAGTGTTGGATAACCTATTGAGGTTCCTAACTAAAGAGTATGGACAAACATGGGATGTGGTCATTCCCCAAGCAGAGTATGCTTACAATGATAGAAAGAACATAACAATAGGGAAAATCCCATTTGAGGTGGTTTATAAGATGCACCCAAGGGGTGTGTGTGAGCTTACGGATCTTGGAGGCATGGAATACAAGAGTGGTCAAGCTGAGGAATTCACTCAAACCATGAAGGAGATCCAAGATCAAGCCAAGAAGACCATACAAGACAGTACACAAAAGTTGAAGGCCAAAGTGGATGAAAAGAGGAGAGACATTTAGTTTGAGGTGGGTGATTATGTGATGGTTCACTTGAAAAAATCTAGATTTCAGAAAGGTATGCCTACTAAACTTCAGATGAAGAGGGTGGGACCTCTCAAGATCATAGCCAAATATGGGGCTAATGCATACAAAATAGACCTACCTTCAGATTTCAGCATCTCTCATGTTTTTAATGTCCAAGACTTGATCAAATTCAAAGGGCTAATAGCTGAGATAGGTCAAAGAAGTCAAGGGGTTAGTAGTGATGTTTATTCTACTGTATTACCTCCCAAGCCACATCTGGAAGCAGACAAGGTACTAGATTCAAGATTCAAGAAGACTACAAGGCACAAGGTGTACATGGAGCACCTCATCAAGTGGAAGAATACACCTAAATCAGAGGCATAATGGATTGTAGCTAAAAACTTCAAGAAGGTGGGCATCTCTGAAGATATTTTTTCCATAGGAGTGACATGACTTTCCTTTGTGGGGGAGTATGGTGCAGGAGCACCTAGGTAAGGCTAGAGGGTAACTTGGGGCTCCTTATGTGACTGTTGTCTTGTAGTGGTCTTATCCAAACAAATAGTTCAATAATAGGACTAGGGGGTCCTAAAGTGTGATGTGATAGGTTAGGAGGTCTCATTAGGTCATTTGGGACCTAAGTGTCTAGGATTGTCCAAGTTGTCAATATTGTCAATCATGGTGACAAAAGTTGTATTTTTGCATTTTAGGGTCAAATTGGACAAGAGAGTGTTTGGGAGACCTATTTGATGTTTTAATTAACTTAGATAGGCTTTTGGTTGAGTTTCATGTGATAGTGACCAATTTTGTATGCAAAACCCAAAAGTTGTCAATGTCGTCATTGACAACATTAACAACATTTGTTCCATGATTACATTTTTGAGCAAAGTGGTTTCTTAAATATATAAAACTATTGAGATAGGGACTTGGTCAACTATATGAGGCCTCCCTCGACCTGTGAAAAAGGTTGGATGAAGTTTTGGAAAGTGAGTAATTGAAGAAGAGACAAGTTTTCTAAGCAATTTGAATTTTTTTTGTGTTTAAGGCATTTTAATGGATTAGATTACTTACTGTGATTTATGAACAATCTAGGGTAGTTCATTTTGGAATTCTGTGTGGCATTAGATTAGCATTTTGAGTTTTTTTAGTTAGATGTGTAAATTATTTTGTTTTAAGCTCTGTCACTGGTTTGAACCAAGCAGGCTATGTAAATGGGGTCATAACTCATCATTCCACCGTAGAGATTGTACGGGCTCTTGGAATGTATGAGGTGACTCCCTGTACTATATGTATGCAGGAGGAGGGGCCCTGGAAAGCTTGTTTTCCATTTTTTTCAATGATGCCCTAAACGAGCCAGTGATGCATGGATAGGGAATACAAAGAATTACAAGTGAGTTATAGTGGGTAGAATGCATTGAATGCTTCACCTTGAGATTGTGGAGATGTAGAGTGATGTTTGAAGAAGCCCCAAAATTAAGGAGAGGATTGGGTGAAGAGTTTTAAGTGCCAAGAAAACAAAACCTTATGCAGATAGTCCTAAAGCCTTGAAACCCTTAATTTTAGGCATGATTATAGCTTCCTGGTGTAGAGACAATTTGGGGAGTGGAGACCAATAAAATATTGAAGGGTTCCATAAAGGGTGTCTAAAAATTGGATTTTTTTAGGTACTCATTTGGGAAATTTTGAAGATATAAGCAAAAAGGTGACCAAATAGGCCTAATTGCTTATAGTCCTATTTGGGTGTTTTTGAAGGAAAATCTTGAACTCGATTAGAGTTTCATTGAAAATTTTAGCTGTAAGTGTTGGATTGGATCCAAATGACATGTTAGAATCCTATAGCTCCATAGGTGGTGGATCTAGGAACATTTTTACTCAATTGGTTCAGAGGTGCAATAAGACCTCCATGGGCAATGTGATGAGTGTTACAATTTCTTGATTGGTGTCTAAAAGTTGAAAGGAGAAGGATCTTGTGTGAAGAATCCTTGGGAGATTAGGGTTAGGAAATAACCCTAATAGGTCAAATAAGTTACCAATAGGATACCCTAGAGATAGATAGGGTACAGAGCAAGACTTGTAGTTACATCATCAACCTATCAAATCCATCTTCATCAAACAATATATCAATCTCTGTAGATCTGAATTCATCAACAACTTCCTCAGAAGCATATTATGTTCTAGGAACTCTTTGTAAAAAAATTTGATTCCTTCCATGAATTCATTCCTTATTCATTCATTTTATTATAGATCTCATCTCGTAGATCTTCTTTCATCTAATCAACCATCCTCGGGTTTAGTATTTGAGGATGCATCTTCAAAACCTTAAGTGCAACTAATCCAAGTCCTGACCACCTTGTACAGGCCTTAATTTTATGTGAGCCATATATTCACTCTTCCACCTCACAAACAACTTGTCCAAGGATTCACAAGCACAGGAACATGAATTTACAAACACCACCAGCATTAAACCTTACTTTGAATTTGCTCTGATACCACCTGATGCAGTGCTAGGGTGAGAAAATCCCTAAACGAGATGTCCAACCTCATAGAAAGAGTAAATATAGTAGAAACAAAAAATAATTTGACACAATAAGATGCAATAAATGCTTTATTAATAATAATCTAACCATACATATCGGGTTGTAAGGCCTTCTCGGTTACATACACATACAAAGAAATCAACTCTAAGATCTATCTCAAGATCTTTGCAAGATTTAGGTAAATAGACCACTGTTATACCTTCTCTAACTAACTTAATTTCCTTCCTTCTAACTTACTCCCTAACACAAAACCAAGCCCTACATTTATACAAAATTATGACCACAAATCGGCACAAGAAATAACATTTTCCAAAGTGGGAAATATATTACAAATAGGTTTAGCCCTATACAAACATAACATAAGAAGAAGAGATCAAATGGAACAATCCATGAAGGAACCACGATCCACACGCTAAGATCACAATGGCTAAGACTCTAACAATCTCGATCGCAACACAAATCTATAGGTAAGTCCACGCTAGTCATGAACATGTTACCCTTAGCCAGAAAGAGAAATAAATATCAACACATGATCAACCCAAAGAGATGATATCATAGGAGAATGATCCAAGAACACTCTAGAATAAGAACTCACAAACACAAATCCTAACTCGCATAGAAACTTGACCACACTCCAACCTGTCAACCCAATTAGAAGAACAAAAAAACAAATACTGCCCTATTAAGAATCTTTCATATCTCAAAAAAGATAACACCAAATAAGGAGTGATCATAGAACAACATCCAAAATAATTTCAATAACATCCAATTATAAGCACAACAACTAAAGATCCAACTAGACCAGCCATAACAAAAAATACATAAACTGCTAATTGTAACCCAAACTCACATAATGATGCATGATTTCCAGTAGACAAAGGATGCTCATGCATCACAATTCTAGATTATCTAAAAAAAAAAAAAAAAACCACAACTAAAACCAAAGTTGATCAGGCTCTAATACCACTTGTAAGGAAGTTAAGTAGTAGATTCACTTCCTACACTAGCCTTAAATGGAGATTAATGTAAAATATTTCTCAAGTATTTTAACTAGTTACAAAAAATTAACTGAATCAACATAAATAACATGCATACCACAATACAATAATTTACGTGGGGAAAAATGTTTTGGGAGGAAAACCCCACACTCCAAACACTGCCCAATATATTTAGAAATCAATAACATATTACAATTTAATTGAAAAAAAAATCTTTTCACAGCAGTATCACCAATGAAGATTTAGAGGTAGCTCATCAGCTATCAGAATCTTTCATACACGCTCCATCTTGCGTACCTACTATATAGGAGATACAATACAAGAACCCCTAAAATTGAATTACAAAACCATCGGCTAAAAACCACTTAAAAACTAGTGTCCACCTTCTCTTCAATCAAAGATGCCTTATGATGTGTCAATACACAAACCAATAGGTGTAGTCCTCTTTTATAGCTCATTTATGTGTTTAACACATTTTTATATTTCATATTTCTGAGACCCAACTTTTCTAGGCCATGACTTTCAAACCAAGTGCCCGATGGATGAGCTATTTGAAGCGTTGGAAAGCTTGTGACATGTTCTATCACCTTCTAGATGGATATATTATTTAGCCACATTTTGGCCTATTTAGAACCTCTAAATCCTTTGAAATTAAATTCATTTTTTTTAACAATTTCCAAAAATAAAAAATTTAATATCATAAACAAATGGACATGATATTGCAATGAAAATTTAGTGGTGTGCTTACCTAGCTCAACCAAACCTTTGGGGAAAGAATAGATAAAATTCATCCTCAAACAAAAAAATTACTAAAAATAGAAACCTCGTATAAATACAAGGTTGAGACACATTTTCCTAACTCTACTTTGATAAGGAAAAAATAGGAGTTATGAGAGGTGGCCCAACAAGCCAAAATAGAGTATGTAACTAAACTACCCATGTGTCTTTGAGAATGACACATGTATCTAAATTATCTTTGCATGTGTCTTCATATTAACAACTTTTGATAACCTAAAAAAGCTTAAATAATATGTTTAGGAAAAAATTACCACCTAATATAAGGAAAATAAAAAACCTACACTAACGCCCCCCTTAAGTGTAGCTTTGGTGGGTGAGAAAATGGGTCCTTATAAATGAATCCATGTTAGGTACTCATTTACATAGCGATATTCCCAAAAGAACCCCTATAAGAGAGAGAAAATGCCCCCAAGGTAGAGAGAGAAAATAAATGACTAATAAGACAAACTAGTAGTAGACACCTATTGTCGCCCAAAGAAAGATTGAAGATGAATGAAATTTATTTCTATTAACTTGGGTTTGGTGAAGATGTTTGTTATCTTCTATTATGTAAAACAACACTTATGATAGGGGTATTCTTTAGTATGCCATGAATGAACGTGATATGACCTAGGTTCACTAAGTGAAGCCCATGTGGCTTATACTTTATATCATAATAGTTTAAGTCATTTACCATAATAACTAAAGCCCAAAAGATATAATATAAATCAGAAAGTTTCCATTATTATGGTATGTGTATGGTTGATATTAAAAAATGCAATATTAAGTGACTTAAGATAAGGTAACGAGTAGCATTACTATTCCTTCTAAGACTCTCCTTCAAAGTGATTTTGAAATACTAAATTTCACAATCATTCTAATATTTTATATATTTTTATTTGGTTTTAATATATTTTGGCTTGTATATTTATTTATCTATATATATGACACGTGCACGCGTGCGCGTGTGCGTACACACACACACACAATACTCATACATATGTGTATTATATATGTATAAGGTAGGTGCACAAAGATGAGGGACCAAAAAGGGGGTATAAGATGCCACTTTATTTCTAAAATCAGAAAACTCCAAGCTTTGACAAGAAATTGAAGATAGTTACACTCAAAATTTGAAGATGAAAGAAGAATAAGAGCTTTAGTACTCCAAATCTAGTTTCTAAAATACTATTTTATTTTTAAAATTGTGAAGATTAAGGCCCTCAAAAAGGGGGAGCACAAAAAGTGGTCCTATTTTTTTGTGAAAAAACATAGCAAACCGTCCGGTGTGCTCCCCCAAAATCTTAACTTTTTTTTTGAATTTTTTAATCTCTCTGGTGAAGTTAGCTAACACCATGTATTTTATCCCAGATTTTTCTACTATTTTTTTATGAATTTCTGAAGTGGACACATCTTGAAAACATGAATTTTTAGCATGCTCCCCCTAGAAATCATTGAAAACTAGCCAAAAATTAAAACTTATTTTTTTAAGGTGTGTAAAATGGATTCTAGTTTCTAAAAATGTAAGTTTTTAAAAATTTCATGAACAACCCAATATCTATGCCAAAAATACTACACATTAGTTTTTGACAAAAATCAGACATACTTACAAAATAAATTAGAGATGAAAATCTTAACATAATCAAAATTAAAAATAAATTATATGTTTAGATAGCTAATAGAGAGCTCAATAAAATCATGTTTTTTTATTTTGTTTATGTTGAGCCATGTGCAAACTTGATAGCGAGCATGGACAAAAATTTGTGAATTTTTTGGATGTTTTCTGAAAAACACATCTCAGGCCTATTGGAGTTGTCCAAACCTTTGGGATAAATTCCCAAGGAAAATCCAAGTCTTAGGTTTGGTGTTTCTCAAGGAAACAAATATGGTGCACGATGTATATGAAGAACACCATATATGGTGCACGCCATATATGGCGTGCACCAAATATGGTGTACGCCATATGTAAAAAATGCTTTACAGATGGTGTGTGCCAAATGTAAAATATAGAGTTTATCATTATCAAGCCACAACTAATATCCTAACATGGATATATAAATGAAATGTTATATAAAATTTAAGTATAAGTCACATTTCAATATGTGTTTTTCCTTTCTTATACTTTAAGTTATTTTTCATGTATATATTGTCAGGATGTTTGAGAGTGGTTTCAAATTTGTAGGAGTTATAATGTAAATTCTAGATTTTTTATGATCATACAAATTCTAAGACTTTGTCAAATTTTAGAAATCAACATGCTCGTTTCGGTATTCTCTCATTCTTGGTACCCACTCTCTTTATATACCCCAAACACTATACCTATCTCTCTATCTCTTGTCTCTCTTTCACATCTCTCTCTAATCTTTAGGTCTCTACCACCCTCTCACTCTCTCTACCTCACCTTCCATTTTGAGGATGCATTTCCTATATTGATACGTCTTCTATCTCTCTCTACCTCTCCCTCTATTATCTCTCACATAAATATCCTATTGGAATTTCTATTTTTGAGGTGTTGACATTCATGTTTTTTTATTGATGTCAATATATGTTTCAATTAGATGTAGCAGAAGTCTCAAAAAGACTGGTTATCACAGGTACATGTGAGACTCACATATGTGTACAGATAATGTATGATAGTATGAGAGTATGAGAGCACAGATCTATGTAGAAGAATGTGTGTATACCTTATGTCTAAGTTATTAGATCATATGTTGATATTTGCATAAGTTATAGTTGTTTTGGTAAAGACTGGTTACAGTGCATTAATCGAGGATTATGAGAGAGATGGTCTCTAAGTTTTTGGGATAACTTGGATTTGAGAATGAGTTATGATATAAAAGATTAAGGAATGATAAAAGATACATAAGAGAACATTCTTTGTGATTCTTGGGTCGTCAGATTACTAATGACATCAGTTGAGGTGTGTGGACTAACAAAGACCTTTTGGGGCCAACTATAGAGATGTAATGTGCTTAATGATTGGCGAGCATGATTTATGGATCTTGGCGTGTAACTGATCATTTATATTTTTTAATTACTTGTGTAAGGTACCGTTTGTATCTTAGTAAGGGTCTATGTAATTGTTTTTGCATTGGGGAAGTCTTAACAGGCTGACCTAATTTATTATTGTAACTTGTATAAAGAAAAGAAGTGTATTGATGTGTAATCATATGAGAGAGATGGATTGGATGATGCAAGCATGTGGATGCAAGTTCTTCTACATGTAGAGAAGTGATTATGTTTGTAATGCACTTCATTGGAACTATATAAGCAAAGCAATTTTCTATCAGTCAGTTCACTGTTATAAGTATACTTTTATACTTTTCTTTGGAAAGTGAGTCCAAAAGATGGGTTTAACCTTAGAAGTTTGATTTAACCCTCACTTTGAGCGGTGTTATTGAGAAGTGAGCTTATCACTCCATTCAACTCCTAATAGGGTTGAGAAGACTCCTAACAGGGTCTGTCCTTTAATAGGGGCTTGTACTGGATGTAATAATTAGCTCCTAATAGGGATATAATATTTCTAGTGCAATATTTTGTGTGGTCCATCCCCACAAATGTTTTTCCCTTAATATGGTTTCCTCAACAACAAAATACTTGAGTTATGGTGTTGTTCTTGAACTGTTCAGATTTGCATTAAGTAATTGGTTTAAAGTTTAAAGTTTAAAGTTTAATCATTTGGAATACAACCGATTCACCCCCCTCTCATTTTTATTATTCCTAACAATTGGTATCAGATCTTTTGGTCCTCTGAGAGATTAACTAATCTAGGTGATTCTAAGATGGTTTACTATAGGAAGGAGAGTCCAAAATTTGATGCTAAAAATTTTGACAGTTGGAAGAACAAGATGAGAACTCATTTGATCTTCTTGGGGATTGATTACTAGATGATTACAAAGAAGGATGAACCGATCAAGACAAAAGATGAATTAGGAAATTCTATAGAGGAATAAAGGAAGTTTTTTTCTTGCAATATGGTTGCAAGGGAACCATTGATAAGTGTGCTCTCTGAGGCAGAGTTTACAGAGGATAAAGATCTTAATTCAGCTCACAAGATATGGACAAGGATAAAGGCTCTATATGAAGGAGATCGGTACACTAAGAAAGAAAAATATAGAATTGGAAGGAAATAATGGAGAATATAAGGATGTGAGATGATGAGAATGTCATAGCATATGTACATAGGGTTACATAGGTTGTTACTGGAATCAGAAACTCAGGAGGCACATATACTGAAGATCGGGTGATGACAAAGATTCTTATATCTTTGACACTTGTCTATAAGACCAAAGTGCAATTGATAGAGGATATCATACCACTAACAAATAATTTCAATAGAGAAGTCTTGATTTCTAAGCTGACCACCTTTGAGACCGTAGAGTTACAAGATGTTTTACCCAAAGTAGAATTTGCATTCAAGGCTACTTTTTATAATGATAACAGGACTTTATCAAGCATTGCATACTCTAGTAGTATACATAAATAGCTTAGAAAATATATTGATGATTGATCACATATTGAAGAAGAAGAAAATAAAGTGTACAAACTTGTGGCTCTAATAGAAAAAAGGGAAAGGAAAGGTAAGGGTAAGTTTGAAGAAAAATTACCCCTGAAATATTTTTCTTGTAATAAGATTGGTCATTTTGCATCTAGATGTCCTACAAGGGTTCCTAAGCATAATCCTAAGTTTTAAAAGTCTAATTACTCCAGGGATGAGGAATGTTACTATGCTAGTGAAGGTGTGTCTAATGATGATTCTATGAATGATGGAAATGAAATTAGATTTATTGATATTAAAGATGATGAACCTATTCATGAAGAAAAACCTCTATTCTCGCATGTTGAAATCAAAATCAAAATGGATCATTGATAGTGTTTGTTCACATCATATGAATGGTGATAGAGATTAAAAAATTACAACTAAACAGATATGATGGTGGTGTAGTCAGATTTGGTGATAAAACTCCTAAGTTGATCATTGGAGGTTGTTCAATCTCTCTTGATGGTAAAACTAACACTGATCATGTCTTACTTGTTGATGGACTTAAGCACAACTTGTTGAGTGTTGGAAAACTTGTGGACAAGGGTTATCATTTGCAGTTCATGGATGGAAATTTTACTATCAAAGGTCAATCTAGAAATTTGATTGCACTAGGTACTAAGTCAAGAGGTAATGTTTTTGAGTTGAATAATACAAAGAAAACTTGTTTCGTTGCAAAGGTAGATGACAGTTGGTTATGAAATACAAGGTTTTGTCACATAAATTTTGATAATATTGTAAGGGCCAGTAACACTAATGTAGTTAGAGATATGCCAAAAATTGTGAATCCTACTAACACTATGTGTAGAGAGTGTGTGACGGGAAAACAAACTAAGAGAATATTTCAGAGAAAATCCTTTTCAGCAAGAGGAAAGTTGGATCTAGTACATACAGATCTCATGGTCCTACAAGGACTAGATCTTACAACAGTGAAAGGCACTTTATACTTTTTGTTGATGAAAAATCTAGGATGATGTGGGTTGCATTTCTCAAATAAAAATTTGAAGCATTTGATAAGTTCAAGATTTTCAAAGAAAATTTGAGAATGAATCAAGTCTTAAGATATAGTTTTTGAGGTCAGACGAAGGTAAAGAGTTTACATCAAATTTTTTCAATGCTTACTGTGAAAAGAAGGGGATATACAAAAAAAATTACGCTCCTAGGACACCTCGACAGAATGGGATAGTAGAAAGAAGAAATAAAACTATACTGGATGCAGCCAGGACTATGTTACTTGAAGGTAATGTATCTCATATAAATTGGAGAGAAGCAGTCTGTACTGTTGTCTACACTTTGAACAAAATTAAGATCAAATAAATTACTGCTAAGACACCCTATGAACTTTGGTTTGGTTATGATCCTAATATAAAATACTTCAGAATATTTGGTAGCAAGTGTTATATCAAAAGATATTAAGAAATTTTAAAGTTTGTTGCTAGAAGTGACGAAATAATTTTCCTTGGTTATTCTACTAGAAGTAAGGCTTACAAATGTTTCAATCTGAGATTGAGGAAAATTGTTGAAATTGCTAATGTGAAAATTAATGAGAGGTTTTAGATTGAGATCCCTGAGAATGAGAACACTACTGAAAATCAAGAGACAAAAAACATTATTGAGATTCAGATATGCTTGGATGAGCCTATTGAAGCACCAAAGACATCAAGGTATGCTAAGATGATTCATCTTGAGAATAAGATTATTGGTGATATTAATAAGGGCATGATGACAAGGTCTAAAGCTAGAAATGAGCTTTTTTTTATTTCACAAGTAGAACCTAAGACTACTGATGAGGCATGTAAAGGTGAATATTAGATTAAGGCAATGTAGGAAGAATTATATCAGATAGAGAAAAACAACACTTGGGAATTGGTTCCCAGACCTAAGAAAAAGAATATAATTTGAACTAAACGGATTTTTGAAAACAAAATGAATGAAGATGGCATGGTTGTAATAAATAAGGCTAGATTGGTCTGTAAGGGCTATTCACAATAGGAAGGTATAGACTTTGAAGAAACATTTGCACCTATTGCAAGGTTAGAGGAAGTGAGATTGTTCCTTGCTTTTGTAGCATATAATGACTTTAAGGTATATCATATGGATGTGAAGTCTGCATTTTGGAATGGAAATCTAGAGGAAGGGGTCTACATTGAGAAACCTGATGGTTTTCCTTTAATAGATGATGAAGACACACTTTGCAGATTAAAGAAGGAAATGTATGGTTTGAAACAAGCTCCTAGAGCTTGGTATGATCGGTTAGATAGGTATTTATTACATCTTTGTTTCAAAAAAGGTAATGAAGATAGTAAACTATATTTGAGAGCTTGTGAAGATGGAATCTTGATTGTTGAAGTCTTTTTGGATGATATAATCTTTGGAGGCAGTGATGAAATGAGTGCAAAATTCTAAGAGGAAATAAAAAGTCAATTTGAAATTTCTATGATTGGTGAAATGAAGTTCTTCCTTCATTTGAAAATTACTCAAAGTAAACATGGTATTTTTATCTCTCAAACCAAGTATCTGAAAGAGTTTCTAAACAAGTTTAGAATGCAAGATTGTAAACATGTTGGAAAAATCATGTTTACTAGATGCAACCTTACTACTACTAATGAATCTCAAAGTGTTTTTTAGACAAAATACAGATCCATGATTGGAGCTTTGCAGTATTTAACTCGCACTCGACCAGACATAGCTAGTGCAGTTGGAATTGTTGCGAGTTTCCAAGCTGATCCTAAAGATACTCGCCTTGCTTCTGTTAAAAGGATGTTTTGATATTTGAAAGGGACTCTGAAATCGGGCAGGAGGTGTTGATGACAAAATAACACTAGTGGTGGAGCATTTTTCCTTGAAAAATGTTGGTTTCATGGTTAAGTAAGAAGTAGGGTTGTATAGCTCAATCTATTATTGAATCAAAATATGTCCTTGCTGCTATAAATTGCACACAAATTGTTTGGACAAGACAGAGGCTAAAGGACATTGGGATAATCCATGAAGAACTAGTGGTTATACATTGTGATAACAAAAGCACAGTGAACATGTCAAAGAATCTTGGTATGCACTCAAAGACTAAACATATTTCAATCAAGTATCACTTTTTGAGAGACAAGGTTGCACAAAAGGAAGTCAGATTCGAATACATCAGTACAAAGGAGAAAATAGAACATATATTCACTAAACCTTTGTCAAAAGATGCCTTTGAGTATCTCAGAGGTATTCTTTGGTTGAGAACCCCTCCTTGTGAGAACTAAATGATGCAAGAATGCATCATTCCAGAAGTTATTAGAGCTATATTATTCTCTGGACTTGATGCTTGGATCTACTCCTCAGGGGGAGTGATCGTAGGAACACAACAGTACATATTTGGGTGATCAAGCACCTATTTTTTTGCAAGCATGAAGAATTGAAAAAGCTACACCTTGCAAAGGTGGGATGTGTAGAGAAGGAAAATAGTTATGGCACCCTTTTCCATTGATGTCAAAGGGGGAGAGATATAAGTGAAAATCTCTACTATTTTAGGAGGAGTTGTAAAGAGGATACTGAGAGTATTAAGAAAGCTACATTTGGGTTGATGAATTTTCTCATATGTTTCCATCAATGCCAAAGGCAGAGATTGTTGGAATTTTTTTTTTCGAGGTGTTGGAATTAATTTTTTAAACCAATGATGTTAACATATGTTTCAGTTGGATGTAGTAGAAGTCTCAAAAAGTCTGGTTATGACACATACATGTGAGATTGATAGATGTGTACAGACAGTGTACAGAATATGAGAGTATGTGAGCACAGATCTATGTAGAAGAATGAGTGTATACCTTATGTATAATTTCACTAGGTCATATGTTGGTATTTTCATGAGTTATAGTTGTTTTGGTAAAGACTGGTTACAACGGAGTGATAGAGGATTATGACAGAGATGGTCTCTGCGTTTTTGGGATAAAATGGATGTGAGCATGAGTTATGATATGCAAGCTTAAGTAATGATAAAAGATACATGAGAGAACATTCTCTATGATTCTTGGGTCTTCAGATTACTGATGATGTCAACATAGGCATGTGGACTAGCGAAGACTTATTTGGGGCCAACTACAGGGATGTAATGTGCTTAATGATTGGCTAGTTTGATTTATGGATATTGACATGTAACTGATGATTTATATTTTTTAATTACTTGTCTAAGGTACCGTGTGTATCTGAGAAAGGGTCTATGTAATGGTTTGTGCATTGGGGAAGTCTTAATAGGCTGACCTAATTTCTTATTGTAACTTGTATAAAGGAAAGAAGTGTATTGATGTGTAATCATATGAGAGACACGGATTGGATGCTGCGAGCATGTGGATGCGAGTTATGTTACATGTAGAGAAGTGATTATGTTTGTAATCCACTTCATTGGAACTGTATAAGCAAAGCAAGTTTCTATCAATCAGTTCACTATTATAAGTATACTTTTATACTTTTCTTTGGAAAGTGAGACCAGAAGGTGGATTTAATGTTCAGAAGGTGGATTTAACCTTCACTTTGAGCAATGAGCTCATCATTCCATTCAACTCCTAACAGGATTGAGAAGACTCCTAACAGGGTTTGTCCTTTAGCAGGGACTTGTATTGGATGTAATAATCAACTCCTAATAGGGCTAGATCTCCTAACAGGGATATAATATTTATAGTGCATTATTTTGTGGGTTTCATCCCCACCAGGGTTTTTTGCCTTAATAGGGTTTTCTTGACATGAAAATACTTGTGTTATGGTGTTGTGCTTGAAGTGTTCAAATTTGAATTAAGTAATTGGTTTAAAGTTTAAAGTTTAATCATTTGGAATACAATTGACACAATTGATTCACCCCCCTCTCAGTTATGTCATTCCTAACATCTCCCCCTCCCTAGGTCTCTCCCTCCCTTTCCTCCTCTCTTCATATCCCCTACCTCTTTACCCCATATCTATCTCCCTCTCCCACTCTCTATTAATTTTTATCTTTAATCTCTAGGTTATAAC
>MU227547.1:2416432-2462520 GCA_018584345.1 Thuja plicata
CTCTCTCTCTCTCTCTCTCTCTCTCTCTCTCTCTCTCTCTCTCTCTCTCTCTCTCTCTCTCTCTCTCCCTCCTTGGTACTATTCTTATGATATAAATATTAATTAATATAATACTAATATTATACTATTAAACAATAGTAATATAAATAATAATAATATAGTACTAATTTATATTTAATACAATACTAATGTATATAATATTATACTAATATAAATTATTATTATTATATATTAATGCTAATATTACTAAATCTCATACTAATATTACTATAACATAATACTACTATTATACAATACTAATATAAATGTTAATATAGTACTAATGCTATTATCATCTAATATAAATATATGATATTAATACTTTATAAAATGAAATATATAATATATAACCTAAAAAACTAAAATGAAAATTGAAAATAGGATTCAAATTGGAATGTTGAAATTAGGTGGGACATATCGCATATCCGATAATATCAAATATGTGAAATTATCAGATATCTGATATTATCATATATGTGATATGATTTTGGATATATGATTAGGCTTGGTATTTTCCTTGGGTTTTGGCTTTGCAATGCCAAACGTGTATGGTCAACCAAAAAGACGTGTTCACCATATTTCCTTTGATCTCCAGACTTCAACCATGTAGTTGACGACCTTTTTTTCACCCAAAATTGATGAAACAAAAAGAGTTTCTTAAAGACATTATCAGATTTCCATAAATATAATTGTTGTAAAATTTCAAGTTCAACAAGTAATAATTACCTATTTTGTAATTGATTTACCTCTAAAGTCCTAATTGATAGACTAATTGAAAAACAACTATAACTTTCAAACGGTTTAACCTTTTTGAAATCTGAAACATGTGTCACATTCTATGCTTCGCCTACTATAAGAAAAAAAAAAATTCAATTTTGTAAACTTTAGAATTAGTTAAGGTGGTCAGACACGGGATTTGTTTATATTCTAAATAAGTTATAGCATAAAATTCATAATTAATTATTTATTTGGGAAAAAATACACAAAAATATGTGTCACATCCGGGCATGAGTCTAATACTTACATCTAGAATCTTGTGAAAATATATCATCATTTGATTGTGATTAAGGCAGTTAGACATACATGTAATTTTTATTTTTTCCTTGAAATTTTTGTACTACTGCATTGAAATCTAAAGTTTTCAACAATTAGATTTTTTTTTTTTCAGAAAACGGCTAGTAGTTTAGAAACTAAATTCAATTTCCTACAGACTCTATTCTTACAACGTTTTCACATAAGGTTGATAAGATGTTCAAATTTTTATGCCAAGTTAACTAACCCTAAGTTTGTGGTTTTTTTCATTGCCACTTTAGGCCATATCTTGGTATACCATGATCCTGCACATACCCTTATGAGGATATTTTAGAGAAAGGGGAGGATATTATAAACACTTTTATTAATGTCACCTTACCTTCATTTAACACTCCTAGGGATGAAGAATTCAAGGATACCACTAATCCCTCTTCTAAGGATGACTTGGAAGAATAGGACCATATCATTATTAATTACCTTAGTGGTCCCCCTTCTAGTGACGTGTCTATGAAAAATAAGGAGCTTGATCAAGTTAATGTTGTTAATATTCACGCTCAACCTGTGATAGTCAACAAGCCTATGATAACTATCAAGGGATTTGCTCAAACTTTCACTACACTTGTGATTAAGTTTAAAGGATATAATACTCAAAAAACTCAGATCAAGCCTATCATAACTGTGAAAGGAAAACTTAGAAGTTCTTTGGATGATTATAGTGTGGTAGCTCACACCTATCAAACACGAAAAATCCTCAACCTAGTCCAGTTGCTCATACTTCTCTCCCACCTTCTCCACCTCATCTTCCCCAAAATATTGGAAAATAATAAGATTTGGTAGAGCAATTATGCAATGCCCCTGTCAATATTTCTCTTTGGGAACTTATTCAAACTTCTCATACATATCATGAAGCCTTGTAAAAATATTTAACCACTCTTCCAACTCTACCTCCTCATCAAGATAATATCAATACCTTTTTGCAATTCATGCATGCTACCCCAGTTCCACCGGCTCAAATTGTGTTTACTCAAGATGATTTACCCCCAAAAGAAGTTCAATATCAATATGATGCTCTTATGGTAGATGTCCTTATCAATGCTAGCCTCATTTTTAGGACCTTAATTGATAATGGGTTTGGGTTTAGTGTTTTTAGTACATAGACATGCTCAAAGAAATTAAAGCTGATCTTTCAACTATCAAACCTGATAACATTCCTATACGAGGCTTCAATAATATTTCTAAGAAAACGTTAGGCATCATTACTTTACCTATCAAAGTAGGTCCGGTAATTTTGGATACTCCTATTCATGTGATGCCTAGACCTCTTAATTACAACCTTATTTTGGGCAGACCTTGGTTACATAATATGCATGTTGTTCCTTCAACTCTGCATCAAAAAGTCAAATTTATTTATAACAATGTGGTGTACACTCTTCATGTGGATGATAAACCGAATCATTGTTTGAATACTAAATCCAATGATACTCTTGATGATCCTCGTTCCCCTAGTTCTCTTTCAGATGAAAATTGGGGATATTTAGATTTCACACCCACTTTTATTGGAGAATATAAAGTATCAGACCTTAAATTCATGCAATCTAAGTCTTGGACAACTTCTCTTTATAATAAAATTCATAATAATTTTGTCACTACTTCTATCCATCATCAACCTATTAAACAAAGTTGTGATGACATAGTGACTAATTAAGCTCCAATGACTATATCTGATATGGCTTCTTGTTATAATCCTGGTTATCATTTACTAGCAAAAAATTAATTCAATGGTCATGGATGTGGTAAATAGGAACAAGGAATTCAATTGCACTTATTAAATAGGGGGGATGGGCATTCTTACGGATTAGAATTTAATCCTTATAAGCAGACACAAATAGTTAATGTTAATACCATCATAGATGGCACTTCAAAGAATGATTCAGGATGTGTGCAACAAATTGTTGAGAATAATAAGAAACCTATGGAAGCATGGGGTTTTGAGTTTCCTCTCTTATCCACACCCTCTCCTTCATTATCTAACACTTCTTCTACATCTACCTTCGATCAAGAAGTATTTTTGCCTAAACTTCTCAGTGCTAAGGATTACTAGACCTAAACACAAAAAGAAACGTAATCAAAACCTTATGACTCTTCCTTTTTTCCTGTATCAATGATATCATGATCACTCTACTTATGAATGTCAAGCTTTACATTATAAAACTAAGCAACTCATTGATAGTGAGGTTATTCATATATCATATCGTAATGATTTATATTTCAATCTTGATTTCTCTGAATAAAATTTAAGTCCCTATTATGATGCTTCACACTATGTCATATTGTTTACCTACTCCTTGGGGGCTCATTGTCATGAAGTGTCATGAGGGACACAATAGGTCCCCTTTACCCTTGTTCCTACACTTGGGGGGAAAGGTCCTCTTCTCAATCTTTCTTTCATTCTCTTAAGGATCTACTTTTCCTTGGTTAAGCAATATCTATTTATAGTGTGACATCCAATCATACATAGAAATGTTGGTTTACATTACGGATACACATCCTTGATAGTAAACCTTTTCATTGTTTGCAATTGGTTTTCCATGGTAGATAAATCCCTTACCTTGGGGACTGAACAATGTGTCATCCTTCACAAGGATCACTTATGCACTTCTTTCATGGTATCTCTCTGTATTCATCCCTTCCATGGCCTCATAGGATTTTTTACCTCTTTGGCTTGGACTGGGTGTTGCTTGTGGATATTGTCTTGATGTTGAAAGATGCTTCATCCTTGTTTCTCTTTTTCCTTCACCTTATATTTGTTCCTAACAGATAGAGTACACTAGCATAACATAATGTGTTGGGGCCACTTACTCTCCCTTTTTAAGGATTGATTGACTATAATAACACAATTTTCTAGACCATTTGACATATCCTCATGTGCACATACAAGAAAAGCCGCCAGAAGGCACATAGTTTTTATGGGATTGACTATCAGGCATGCAAACTTGTTAGACTATTCAATCCTCTACTTTAGATCCCTTCTTGGATTTCTAATAATCTAGAAGGCCTGTTCCTTGTAATTTAATTTTTTTATCCCTTAAGGACACATGCATCCTTATGCCTAGATCAAATTTTGCGGATTACTCTTTTGGAAATGCAGTTTCCGCAGGGTGAATCCTCAATGGGTTGACTAGAATGTACAAAAAAAATTTAGACCAGTGAACGCCATCTTCTTTTGCAGCATGCCTTTTTGTGTGGTTCACAGTAAGACACACAAATCTTATTGGGCGAGTTAATCACACCCCCTTTTTATTTTTTCCATGTATTTAGAATAGACATTCAATCATTTCATCATAAATTGAGCTAGGTAACTCTTATTTTGATGTCATTATAGGATTTGGAATCATGATTTAGTAATATTGCTCCTAGAATGCCTTTAGGAAAGTTTGGGAATGTTCCTAAATGGTTTTGGAAAGGTGCTTTTCATCACTATGCATTTCCAGATTGTCACGATAAACATGTCACCATGTTTCACCTTTTCTAAAATTATCAAGCCAAAATAGGGGGGCATATAGCTACCCAAAAAATTCACAAGATCATTCCTTAGTAAGTCCTAGGTGGTTTTGATTCTCACTAACAATTTTTTTCCAAATGCGGTTACTAACATTTTCTTGTAGGCTCTATGCGTTGTGGACTTGGCTATATCCTTTTTCTTTACTAAATGTTTTCTTACTTTAGCTTTCATATGCACATAGTGTCATATACCGCTAAAGTGGGGGCTAAATGTATCATCCTAAATTGGAATAAATTCAATTTAGTGATGGTTTAGCACCTATTTAGTGTGATTGCATGGTACACTTGCATTTAGGATGTATTGGACTTGTTTATTTTCTCTCCCTAGGAGAAATAATGATGGGATATAGAAAATCCCCCTTGATTTCCCTCTTCTTCAGTGAAAATATAGAGGTAGGACCTAACCAAAAGGTGTCCTCCTTATTCATCTCCTCTTTCAATGTGCTTTTTCATCCCGAAACTATTCCTTTTCTACTCATCTCTTTCTCCAACCCTGAACTGACTGTTATTTACAATCCTGGAACAATTCTAGAATATTGTTCCTCTAGGGACTAGGACAAGGTCATCCTACCCCTGGGGACTAGGCCGAGGTTTTCCTAGCCCTAAGGCACAACCCTTTTAGGATCTCGGGCCCATTTCAAGTTTCAAGGCTTCTCGCCTTGTGCAGTCGGTCCTTGTGGGGTGTAATCCTGAAATCACTATAAATTCACACTCAAATGCTTCATTTGGTATGATGAGGAGGATATATGGAAACTTCATGTGGACAAGCTCACATGGACATTCCAATTTGACATAGTGCAATTGCAAGGTGGAAACAACAAGGCTTGGAAACATCCATTGAAGCAAGAGAGTTCTTCACTTTGCATTCTTCTCCTAATCAAGCATTCAAGTATTCAAGACATCAACATGTGGTATAAAATGGATTTTGAAGGTGGCTTGGAGTACTTCATCCTTGGGGGCTTGGTATTATTTCCATGTTATTTTCAGATCTATGCATTTTTGCTTCATATTTACATTTGCATGCTAGGGTTTCACTCCCCAGGGTTAGATCTTGGCATCTTACATACATTTCTCTATACATTCTAGATTTGCATTATATATTCATGGGAAATACACAAAAAAATATTTCCTAATAGCTATTCATGGAGGTGGAAATCACCAAAATGGGGGGTTGACTAAGGAAAACCCCTATATAGCCACCCACACACACCCTTTTTTAGATTTGTAGGTTTCAGAAGGATAGATTGAAGTACAAATTTAGATACCCTTTTGGAAGAAGATTAAAAATCCAAGATTCATTTTCTATTCCATCAAAAATCAGGTGCATCCTGAGGTCAACCTACCCGCGATAGAGATGTCATTCCTAATCACAGATTTGACAGTTCCTATTCTGATAGAAAGTTATGGAGTTCAATTTTTCAGTCCTGGACTAGGTAGAGGTTGGCCTAGTCTTGGGTGGGTTTTCTACATGTCAGCATCCACCCTCCATGTCATCATAGCCCCTCCAAGTCATCATTTTCTTGAGGCTCCCAAGTTTTTGGGTTTCACAGATCTCAATTTTCTGCTCTCGAACCCCAAATTATTCCAGATTCTGACACACTCTTCCAGCAAGTCTTTAGGTTTTTTTTTTCAAGGTAAGTTAACTTCATTTCTTATTTTCATCACTTTCTTTTCATATATTTTTACGCAAGGAGGGCAGGAAGGGCCCAAGGCACTCCCAGCTATCATAACCAATTTGCAGAACAACTCAGAAGCAATCAACATAGAAAGGGAGAGAAGAAGCAACAAAACATTTATATTATCTCATTAAACATTATACATGTCGGGTTGTAAGGCCTTCCCAATTTTGGCCATATACATTTATATGTTTACAAAATAATCTTGATACATACGAGGTCATAGATCTTCCATCCAAATCTAGTAACCCTTAATCTTCTATCCCAAAAACTAATCCCTAAACTAAGAGTGGAAACCAAATATATACAAGAGTCCACCAAAGAGGTCAACACTCAGATCCTAAAGATCCAACATAGGAAACAACAAAGACCCATATTTAGGTCCACACACATCCCAATGAGAGATCCCACATTAATTACATTACAAAAATTAAATGCAGAAGTCAAACAGAAGATCCAACATCAAAATAAAAAAGCTCGGTAAGAAGCCAACCGAGTAACAAGAACAACTCAATGAAGACCAATTGAGCAATAGAAATGACTCGGTAAGAAGGTAATCAAGAAACCGAAACAACTCATTGAAGACCAACTAAGTATTCAAAACATCCAATGAGACTCATCGGTAAAGCAAGACAGAAAAAGTAATCGAGCCTGAGTACCGAGAAAAATTAGTTATCGAGTACTTTAGCAAGCATCCTCCAACAAGCTACCGAAATAAATAAAAACATATTTTTGGTTGATCAAGATTGCCAAAGAACCCAAGATGATCCTACATCAAACACCTGGGGTTGAAAGAAAGGATTCTCTGAATCATGTGTCAGGTACAACCTCAATTGAATCCAACTTAAAGATTTAGAAATCCAAGATGAGTCCTCCCACGGTTTGTTCTTCTATTTTATCAGATATTCCATGTAATCCTTTCCTCTTGTACTTCTACCAACTCTCTGCTTCAAAATATGCTCAATTTCCTCTATCTATTTCTTAGGATAATCACTCGATACTGTCACTTCTTCATCAAGTTCATGATACTCATACAAATCTGAAATATTGAATATAGGTGATATATCCATGTCATCAAATAATTCTACTTCATAAGCATTTCCACTGTTAAATCTTCTCATTATTTTGCAAGGACCAAATTTCTTCATCTTCAATTTTCCATATGTTCCAATAGGAAATCTGCCTTTCTTCAAATGAACCATAACTGCATCACCAACTTCAAAATTTTTATGTCTCCTTGATCTATCTGCACTATCCTTGTATTTCTAATTACTTTGCTCCAACTTATGTTTTACATCCTCATACAATGTCTTCATGAACTCAACAAACTTTTCTGCTTCAGAACTTCTTTTATCTTCTCCAGCAATGTTTCTCAAGTTTGATATACCTCTTGGTTGTGTTCCATTAACAATCTCAAAAAAATTTTCTAGTCCTATTCACTAAACTATTATATGCAAACTCTGCTTGTGACAATTTATCACATGTCAATTAGTCGGTGTGTCTCCAACTAAGCATCTTAACAAGTTACCCAAACTTCAGTTTACAACCTATCTTTGTCCATCAGTCTATGGATGAAATGTAGAACTATACTTCAACTCGGTGTCCAACTTCTTCCAAAGTGTTTTCCAAAAATAGCTGACAAACTTATTGTCTCAGTCAAAGATGATACTGCTAGGTAATCCATGCAATCTGACAATCTACTTAAAGAAAAATCTTCTATATGTACTGCATCTGATGTTTTTGTACATGGTATGAAATGTGTCATCTTAGATAATCTATCCACAACAACAAATATGGAATCATCGTCTCTTGTTGTCCTCGGTAAGCCAAGAAAAAAATCCATGTTGATATCACTCCAAGGTTTCTCAGAAACATAAATCAGTGTATACAATCCAGTATTCTGACTTATTCCTTTTGCAAATTGACGAACTCCACAAATTTTCACAAATTTTTGAACATCCTTATACAATTGAGGCCAAAAATACCTTTCCTTGAGTAAATTCAATTTTTTATCAATACCAAAATGTCCAGCCAAATCACTACTATGTTTTTCCTTTATCAAATCAGTTCTCATTGATCCTCTCAGTATGCACAACTAAATACCTTTGAATAACATATCTTCTTGAATGAAATAGTCTTCATACTTACTTGGTTGATTTGGAATAGGTGATCTGCACACTCTCCACTGCTCAGAAAAATTAGGATCATTTTCATACAAATGCTTCATGTCATCAAAACCAAGAACCTCAATTTGCATTTCAATCAACAAAGATCTCCTTCTACTCAAAGCATCAGCAACTTGGTTAGAAACTCCACTTTTATGCTTTATCACAAATGTGAAACTTAGAAAATACTCTACCCATTTCATGTCTCTGATTCAACTTATTACGACTCCTCAAATATTGTAAAGCCTTGTGATTAGTATACAACACAAATTCACCTGGCATCAACTAATGTCTCCATTTCTTCAGAGCTTGAACAATGGCATAGAATTCTTGATCATAGATAGAATACTTCCTTTTAGCATCATTAAACTTTTCACTAAAGAAAGCAACAGGTTTACCTTCTTGAGTCAATACAGCTGCTATTTCACTTCCACTTGCGTCACAATCAACTTGAAATACCTTATTGAAATTAGGTAAGGCTAGTACAAGTAATTCAACAACCTTCTACTTCAAAGTCTCAAAACTCTTATCAGCTCCATGTGTGCATTTGAATTATGTTTTGTCTCATCTCATTGTCTCATTCATAGCATTACAAATAGAACTGAAATTTTTTATAAACTTCCTGTAAAAACTTGCCAATCCATGAAACGATCTTACCTCACTAACATTCTCAAGTGTAGGTCAACTAAGTATAGCTTCAACCTTCTCAAGATCCATCTTCAAACCATCAACTGAAATCACAAAACCTAGATACACAAGTTCTTCTTTCATGAAGGAACACATTTTCAAATTTATCAGCAATTTTTCCTCTTTCAATCTCTGCAATACTTGTCTTATATGTATCAAATGCTCTTCTCTAGTCTTACTGAATATCAGAATATCATCCAAGTATACAATCACACATTTATTCAGGAATTTATTCAAATCCTCATTCATTAACCTCATAAATATACTCGATGCATTAGTTAAACCAAAGGGCATAACCAACCACTCATACAAACCTTCTTTTATCTTGAAAGAATTCTTCCACTCATCACCTTCTCTAATTCTGATATGATGATATCCACTCTTGAAATCAATTTTGGTGAAATATTTTTCTCCACTCAAACAATCCATTATATCATCCATCCTCAGTATAGGAAACCTATACTTAACTGTGATTTTATTGATTTCTCTTGAATCAGTGCACATTCACCATTCTCAATTCTTCTTAGGTGCTAATACAATTGATACTGCACATGGACTCAAACTTTCTCTGATTAAACACTTGTTCAAAAAATCATGAACTTATCGGTTGAGTTCTTCATTCTCGGTAGGTGTCAACCGATGTGATGCCTTGTTTGGTAAACTAGCTCCAAGAATCAGATCCATACAATGACTAATATCTCTCATTGGTAGTAAACCATCAGGTACATTATCTGAAATGATCTCCTTGTACTCGGTAAGCAATTTATCAACTTCTATAGGAACTTCATCTTATGTATTATTACTCAGTTTGTTAGGAATCAAAGCATAAAAAATATCATTCCTTTTCAAATCCTTAACAAACTGTCTACCTTCCATCAAACAAACTTTCACAAATGTACATATCTTACCAACAGATTCTTTAACCAAAGGTAACAAGATTTTTTTCTTACCATCAACCCAAATAGTATATCTATTTTCTCTTCCATCATGTATAGCGTGTCTATCATATTGCCAAGGTCTACCCAACAAAACATGACAACAATCCATTGATATAATATCACACAACACCTTATCATAATACTTTCCAATTTTTTTAGATTCAAAAAACAATGTTCACTCACCATTAATGTATGCTCATCCTTGATCCATGAAATCTGATAGGGCTTCAGGTGCTTCATTTTCTTTCCAACTAGAACTTTGTGACAATTTCCTCAGATGCCAGATTCTCTGAGATACCACTATCAACAATTACCTTCCAAACTTTTTCTGCAACTCTATATCTAGTCTCTAACAAAATTTTCCTAATTGGATCTTGCTTATCTTTCTCACTCCATGGTATCCTTTTGATCATTAGTTTTTCCTTCCTTCTCAGGTTTATTTGGTGACTCTTCTTACAACAAAGCATTTCTACTACTATCAAATTTCTTTTGCATATGTAAACTCAAAAGATATATGTCCTTCTTCACCACAATTGTAACAAGTTCCTTGGAACCCTCTTCTGCTATAACCACCTCGGGAGTAATTGCCTATTCCTCAGAATGAACTTCCATCTTTCTATTCAGTCTTTCCTTTGTCTTGATATGTGTTCGGGTTTGTCTTGTTTAGTTCATATCTACTATTTTCACCATGAGATCTACCTCTTCCTCTAGGGAATCTACCACCTCTTCCTATTTTCCTCTATTCATATCTTTTTTTCAATTTCTCCTCGATCATCTTTTAGGTCAAACTGATATGCCTCTTCAATACTCTCCATTTTTACCAAGTTGATCTCATCTTGTATAGAAATTCTTAATCCATTCAGATATCTTTATGTTCTTTCCACTTCATCTTGAGCATGTCTAGATCTAATGTCTAATCTATAGAATTCCTCAGTGTAATCTTTTACCAAGCTATCTTTTTGCTTCAAACTTTGCATTCTCCTTACTAGGTTAATCTAGTAATCACAAGGTAGAAAATTTCCTTTCAATTTGTTTATCATCTTGCCCCATACCTTGATCTTTTCTTTACCCTTCTTCTTTCGATCCAATTGCAGATGCTCCCACCACAAAGATGCATGACCTTTCAACTTTGTACTTGCAATCTTTACTTTTTTCTCCTATGGTACATTCGCATACTCAAAGTATTTTTCCATCTCGATTATCGAGTCTATCAAATCATCAGAATCTAACTTTCCACTATACTCAAGAGGATTAAATTGAGGTGTGGACTTCAATCTTGTCAAACCTCACAGGAATCTCTCTTCTTCCTAATCAATCACAGGTGCATGTGTGGATTTTCCTTGCACTTATTCAAATTTATCATCACGAAAATCTTCAATATGTGTTCCTCTGTGCTGGGATGTCTCAACAACTTCCAATATTACAGCCATCTATCTTAACATATTAGCTAGGTCTGGATCTGCATTTCCTCTCCCACGAACCATCTTGAGACCCTCTGTAATTTTAGGTTAGATAATAATTTGCTACCCCACAATAATATCAACCAACTCGAGTTAGGGCTTACAAGAAGGAACCTAGATCTCACCTTCACTCTAATACCACCTGACGCAAGGAGGGTAGGTAAGCCAGGGCCCAAGGAACCCCCAGCTATCATAACCAACTTGCAGAACAAATTAGAAGCAATCAAGACAGAAAAGGAGATAAGAATCTTTCCAAAACATTTATATTATCTCATCAAAAATTATACATGTCGGGTTGTAAGGCCTTCCTGGTTTCATCCATATACATTCAGATGTTTACAAAATAATCTTGATACATGTGAGATCACAGACCTGCCATCCAAATTTGCTAACACTTAATCTTCTATCCCAAAAACTGATCCCTCAACTAAGAACAAAAACCAAATATATACAAGAGTCCATCGAAGAGGTCGGCACTCAGATCCTAAAGATCCAACATAGGAAACATAAAAGACTCAGATTTAGGTCCACACACATCCCAATGAGAGATCCCACATTAATTACGCTACAAAAATTAAATGCATAAGTCGGCCAGAAGATCCAACATCAAAATAAATAACTCGGTAAGAAGTCAGCCAAGTAACAAGAACAACTCAATGAAGACCAACTGAACAACATAAATGACTCGGTAAGAAGGTAACCGGGCAATAGAAAAAACTCAGTGAAGACAAACCGAGCAGCAAAAACATCCACCGAGACCTGTCAGTAAAGCAAGATAAAACAAGTAACCGAGCTCGAGCACCAAGAAAAAGAAGTTACCGAGTACTTTACCGATCAGCTTCCAACAAGCTACCAAACTAAAGAAAAACATATTTTTGGTTGATCGGGATTTCCAAAGAACCCAAGATGCTCCTGCATTATATTTCCTTTGCATATTAGTTTCACTCCCCTCTTGTAGGGAAAGGAAGAAGTTAATCCAACCAATTTGCCCCTTTGTGAAGATTATGCATTAGCACTTCCTTTTTTGTTAATCAGGCCTCCTTTGGTGGTGGAATCTTGGTATTCTTCCTTCCTATGTTGTGGGGTGTTCCAATATCCGTATATACACATATATATAAATCCATGTATACAATATTTTAGCGAAAACAATAATCTCAAGGCCTGAAGAGTAGGTTGGCCCAAAATAATTTGATACCTTGTCTTTCATATACACTATCCAATAGGGTTGGCTAGAAAAAGTAACAACTGATGCAAACCCTCTTTTACACACTTTACCCATTTCTTATCCTTGACCCAAAATTGTAGATCCAAAAATGTTCACATGAAAAATACAGTCATACTAACTAACCCACCTTTTTTTATGGAAAATAGAGTGTTTTCTAGAAGCAACATTCCAGAGAAATATTTTTACTACCAAGAAGAAGAACCACCTGTACTCTCTAATATACATAATTCCTTGTCATGTAATCCAATTATCAAACTCTTATATCAATATTGTTGCATGCAGATCAATGTAAACCAAGACACAGACCTGATGTCTACTAAGACTACCAGAGGAAATATGTGACATTAGTTATAACATTCCAACAACTCTCATTGTCCATCCCGGGAAGAAAAGGTGGATCTTGCACCCAACTTAGTAATCATGATGATAGTTAATAGGAACAATTAAACAAAAATGCTAATAATCGTATTTCTCTAATCATTAACAAAAAATAATCAAGTCACATTATGTTAAATTATCTAACATCATCCTCATGTAAAGTCAGTCTTGTATGCAAGTTTACATACACAATTACATAGTAGTTAAAAGTATCTGAAACTAAAAAAAATGAGGTGTAATAGGTCACTTGAAATTGTTTCTATAGAAATTATTTTCAAGGTATTGAAACTACAACTTTTGGAGATCTTTCTAATGGTGTAAATAAATCTATCTTTCTCTCAACAAGCTGTCATTATGACCCCACCAATGTGGGGCACCAAAATCAACTAGATTTTTGTATTTTGACCTAGGATATAATATTCTAGTTTTTATATGGGAAACAAAACTATTGAAATATAAATCTTATTCACTATTTTATAGATGGAATTGATGAAATATTATTTGAAAGCTTTTAAATGAATTTAGTTTTGTGAAAATTCAAGGTAAAAAGATCCACTAAAAAATATAACCTATTCATTGATTTTATATGGATCAATTGAACTAGAGATTGATAAAATTTTATGATGGATGTAGTTTAAAACTTAGCAGATACTATATTTTCCAAATGATCTAATGTATTTTTTGATTAGACAATATAATCATTAGACAACATTTGGATGATTTTAAGAAAGTGTGCTAGAAATTTGCGTGCAAACAAAAATGTCAATATGAACAATGAAAGAAAGCTAAACCAAAACAAATACAAAATATAACAAATTCTTGGGTTATGGCCCTATCAAATCCCTGCTGGCCTAATAAAAAACAAATGCTCGGGTTAGGTGAAGGAAATCATAAGAAACATATAATCTAACAATGAAATCATATGCTAGATTGTCTATTGTATTTGATTTCCCCAAGTGATAGTTAAATATTTTCTCATAGTAAAATTTTGACAAGATAGCATTGGTTTCATGAATTTGTGAGTTATCAAAAGTATCTAAGTGTTAGAGGTTTTTATAGATTCTGAGGAGATGAGATAGAGGGATAATATTGATTAATTAATTATTCAATTATTACTTTAATTAATTAATTAATTAATATTTAGTAAATAAGGATATGGGAATAGTGTAAGTAATTGAATAATTATGGTTGTATTCAATTATCTATAGAACAAATAGTTAGGTAATGATGATATGTCAATCTTAGGTGTCTATACCACATATCATAACAATATGATGTGATTGGAGTATGTAGGTTGAATCCATGATTTTATTTTAAAAATACATAAATTGAAAGTAGAAATAATAATACACCCCTAATAATACAAGAAAATAACCCCTTCCAAAAACTTATCCTTGTCTACAATTTCTTTTAAAACTAAATCAACTTTAGGGAAAACACAACTTTGAATAAAAATAATAGGTACCCAATAATGTTTTTGATAAAAAATTATCTAATAACTATGCGAACCAATGTATTTGAGCTAAAAGATACAATCCTAAAAGAAAAAACAAGTAGATATGACCTGGATAAATGATAAATCTTACCAACAACAATATAAAAAAAATAACAAGCACCAAGGTAGAAATTTCTAGGGTCAACTTCATCTTGATATCTTAATTATAAAAATCTAAGTTTGTATACTCGTGTTATAGAAAATTTTATAAAACTAGTCTAATTTGGCTTCAATTACAAACCTTAGAGATATAGGGGTTAACCCAAGGTCTCATTGCCAACTTGTTGGTACATTGGGTGTTGGGCCTACATGCTAGCCCTTGGTTTCTAACATGACTAAAGGCTAGTGATTAGTGTGGTTGGGTGGTAGATCATGATAGTGGTTAGGAAACGGTTTTGGTAGCAATAAAACCAAACACGATGATACAAAAAAATTCAATGATAATGATTGACGAAGGCAATTTGATCTACCAATCTTGCAGGTGTTTGGTATAGGAAAATGTATAGTTATCACAAAATATAAATCTTTCCCCTTTTTTTTATCAATTTATTACACATACAAAAAATATTATGTGAATCTCCAAATTTTATCATAGACATACATTGTATGATGTATTGCATCTAACTATTTTTGTTCTTGGAAAATGCTACACATTAGAATTTTTCTTCTATACTAATAGGTTATTGAGATGGATCATTAATGACAAGGAGAGTACACGTGATGAACATCTATATTTGAATCCTTGAGTGTTTAAAATATTGAACTTTAGTGTTGAATAATTGACTTTATATTAATATGTGCACCCTTCTAATATTTCACATGCAAGTCAAACTAGGGGCAAATTTTGATGGAAATTGTTTATTATGTACACCCTTTTTATTTATGTTTTAGACCCATAGTGACTAATTTATTCATGCGGAATAAATAGTATGTAAGATGACATACTTTTGTGTAGAAGTTGGCAATTAACTTTACCCTAGCCTATTCCATATCCATGAATCTCAAGGTTTGGATTGACCTAATAATGTCACCATTTGACACATGGTTCAAATCCATAGTTATAGAATCATTTAGGTAAGTTTTGTGTGCAACCTATTCCATATCCATGAATCTCAAGGTTTGGACTCACCAAATAATGTCACCATTCAACACATAGTTATAGAATCATTTAGGTAAGTTTTGTGTGCACACATATAATATTTAAACTTTTCAATTTAAGTTTCATAAAGTGGGTCCATTTTTCTCACCTTAGTGGGCTAACTAAAGTATTAAATATTTAAATTTATTGCTAGGGTTGTGTATCAAAGGATTAATCCTAATCATTTGAACTATTTTAAGAGTTGTTCAGGTATCTATTAAGAACATTAAAAAATTAATTAGGAAAAAAGTGTTAATCAACGTTACATCATCATCTTGAGAGCATAGTGCATGAATGTTTATTGTCTTGTACTCTTGTTAATTATTATTAAAGTAGTTTGTCTAGAGGATAGTCAAAGGAGAATAAATCCTTGTCTCGTTGAATCCAAAAATGGTAGTTATAAAAAAAAAAACTATTTCCTAGACATAGGTGGATTAGACTAAAGACATTTTTATATTGTTTTTATTTAAATTCACATTTAATACAATACTTATTATATTTATTACTCTAATCTCAACCCTAAACACCAAATCTTAACATAAATTTTATTAAATCAAAAATTAAATACTTTTAAGTTATTTTATTTCATTCTCTCATTATTATAGCATTTATTACTCCAACACGAAGCAAAATTTTAATCTGAAAAGCATTCATTTTCATTATATTAATGAAAAATGAGCCCCACTTCACAAACTCTACGAAGCTTTGGCCCAAAACAATTTTAAAGTTTATCATACCTCACTGTCAGTCCCTATTGAAAAGGAATAGAAGCCAGCCAAATGACTTACAGAATTGGAATAATAAGATAACCATGGAACATTATAAAAAGAATCTACAAAAGGCAGTTGGAGTGGCAATGTAATTTATTTATTATTATGAACAAATCTATCAAAGGATGCAACATAGTACACATTTACATCAAATCAATTGCATTCTGGAGACTGACTGGTAACAAAAATGTTATTATATTTTTCCTCCTGTTAGTAATCTATTAAGATCGGGTACATAAATCATGAACCTCCTTTTGACTTGATGACAAAGATGGAAAGACATGAGGCCTAGCTCGACAAATGGTTATATTATTTTAATTACAATTTCCTCAAAAAAGAAAACACTATGATAAGCATAATGGACCCATTTCAGTCAGTGGAAATCTTTTTCTTGCAAATTTGAGCATTGGATATACAAATTTGATAATACAACAATCTTTTATATCTTAAATCTTATCTCTTGAATTGTGCACCACAAAATTTATTCTTGTTATGTGGGGTTGATTCAAAATCTGTTAAAACATGATGTGTGATTTGCATGATTAGAATTATTGGAGCATTGGTAATATTCTATGTTTGATACAGTTTGGATAAAAACTTAGCATCAAATGGATGGAGTAATAATTATTAGTAATAATGGCCTGCTTTTCCTTGCGCCCACTCTGGATAGAAATAATAGTTATCCAAAACATATTTATGTGGAGAGAGGAGAAAAGTGGACATGACAGGAGTGTGAGACTGAGACTCTGCAATTTGTTGTGTGAGGGCGGATGATGTGAAGATGATGGTGAGAATGACGTGCAATTTGAGATAATTGGAGGGTTTTCTAGGGTTAGTTATCAGTAACTTCAAAGCTAGTATGATGATGACTCAATTGGTTTATTATTAATATTCCTAGCTACTCATCGTATGTAATGAATTCCTTAGACAAAATGCCAAAATAGTACCATAAATAGATATGTATGAATAAAATGGAGGATGACGACACTAGTGTCTATCATTGATGTGATGTGTTCAGATTCTTTTGTGGCAGATGAACAGAGTTGGGTTGAGGATACACTAAATACAATACACCATGTTGTTGTTTTATTTTTTCATAAAAGAGGGTGATCGGTATTTTAGACTATCAGATCTAATCGAGTCTGATCACTTTTTTTGAAATTACATATACATATCTACACTCACACACAAATGAGTGATTGTTAACAATCTATGAGATTAATGTTGCGGTTTTTTATTTTGATTGTATACATGATTTTTAGTATCAATATTTCGGATCACACTTTATTAAGACTTTTTTACCTTCTTAAAGTCTCTAACATCTTAAAGATGGATCAATCCAAATGTTAGTGCTCAAAATCTTATACAAAAATAGCAACCTTAACAAAACATCATGTTTTTTTTTAACAAGATGGCAATTGATAGTGTAGACTATCAAATCTGATTGATCTGATCATTTGTACGTTGATGATAAAAATTTCATATACAATCAAATCTAGAAATAACAAGAGAATATTCACATGCATTGTAGAAATCTAATAGTATAAGTCAATGTCCTTCATAAGAGGGAATTATCTGTAACTCCTTTGAATTCTCTTTCATCGTGATAATGGATCAGGTACGGTGTGATTTGAAACGTTGACAATTGAAATTTCAGACGCAGTCAAATCAAGAAACAAGTGAATAAACACAAACTAGTTTTACTCAAGTCGACTCTCTGAATTACAACGTGGCAGCTGAATAGAGTTAAGTTTAAGCTACACTAAGTATAAAAATTCAAATTTGTGACATCAGATTTCATTTAATGTAAAAGAGGGCAATCGATAGTACAGATTCCCACAATTTATGAAATTAATGTTGCAGTTTCTAATTTTGATTGTGTAAGATTTTAAACATCAATATTTCGAATCACACTTCACTAAGAAGATCTTTTCATTTCCTCAAACTCTCTAACATCCTAATAATAAATCAATCCAAATTTCGGTACCCAAAATCTTAAAAAGAAACAACATTAATAATACACCATGTTTCTTTTAATACAAGAGGACGATTGATAGTTTAGACTATCAGATCTAACTGAATCTGAATCATTTGTCAAAATTATTGTTGACAATGGCAAAACAGAGCAGTTTTATTCAAGCCGACTCTGTGAGTTACATTGATCATCTGCACAAGTTGAGTTCCCCACGTCCTTGTTATGAACGTCTTGCAGGGTTGTTGCATGGTCTAGTTTAGAACTGGCCTCGGCATCGTGGGTTGCATGCACACTGAAGAAGATATAGAAGAAGAGTAGAAATATAGTCCATAAGCCAAATCTAGCATAGGACCACCTGTCTAGAGTGCTTAGGAGGAAGACATTGAGGAATATGGAAGCTGAAGGAAACCATGGCATTAGTGGAACTCCCCAATCTTTTGGGTGATGAACAATGGGCACACTCAATTTGAAACCAGTGATGAGCAGAACTGAAAGCATGCCAAATGTGAACAAACCCCACCAGCTGTGCTTCTCTAGCTGCCAACATAGTGCAAATCCAGTGGCACTTGTTGAAAAGAGTAACAGAAACATGATTGTGGGCAAGGGCTTAGTGGCCCCCTTGTTAACATGTCTATGGTAGATGAGAGCATTGGCCACAGTGTAGAACACCACAAGAGTTCCAATTGAAATCATGTTGAGTACAATTGACAGCTCTGTGAACAAGGCAATGGCTGCTGTACAAACTCCTGCACATACATAAACAATGCTTTAATCTGAATGTATCAGTGCAGTACGTAGGTACCACCAAAGTTTGCTTACTTTAACTTACCTGGAATGAAATGGATGGATAAGGTCATAGAGGTATTGTTGTTTACCTAAGGAAAGAGTTGCATTGATTGGAGTGCCTGTTTTGGGATGAACTCGTGCAAACCATGAGGGAATTAAATGGGCTCGGCCAAAGACACACAAGTACCTGGCCTGCCCAAGCATGGCCAGCAGAAGCGACGTTAGGATTCCCAAGGCAGCCCCTACGGCCACCACATTTGAGCCCCATCTCCATCCCACTGATTTCTTGAACGCCTCGCTAAAAGCCGCCGATGTACTTATCTGTAACACTCACATGTCCAATGTCCATACATTCTTCTTCAATCACCTCGTGACATAACAATGCATTGTATATACCCACTAAACTTCAAACCTTAATAATGGCCAAGGGCTTTGAACTATCATGTTCGGTAAAGCTTCTACAAAGTGGATAGATCATACACGCTAATGATATTTAATTTCTATAATTTGTATTGATTGTAATTGTTTCTAAATTTGATTGTGTGATAGTTTTAGCATCCACGTTTAATTTATCATTGGGATGAAAAAGTCTAAGGACAGTTTTTGGATTTAATTGTATCATAGTTTTTACATCAACATTTTGGATCACATTCCACAATCTTTCATCAAGATGGAAGAGTGCAAAAACTATCATACATTCAAATCCATACTCTCTTTCATCCATGCTTGATTACGGAGTGTGATCAGAGATGTCGATGCAAAAACTATAGATAATTGAATCTGGAAGTAATTAGAGTCAATTATATAAATCATTTATCTTCAAATATCATATAACATTTATCACTTGTCAAGTAATCAAAGATTTGAAATTTCTACATTATATGATAATAGCTTTAAAAAAATTTTAGATTAGGTTAACATTTTGGATCACATTCCATAAACTTTTATAACATATGTCATTATTCATCAGTCATAAAATGTGAACTGAAACATCGATGTAGAAAATTGACATAATCTAATCAGAATTATGATAAATCATGCAAAGATTTCAAAGTTACGATAGTTCATAAAATCTGATCAATAATTAACCAAAAATATGGATTCCATAATCTAATCTGGAAACTTTGCAAACACTGATTTAATTGAATATTCAAACGAGACCAAATTAAACATTCTTTACGTAAAAATTTCTAATAAAATCAATATCAATCTCAGCACAATAGTACAGAATGAGCAACACCATTTTATTTTAGGTAAACAAGAACAAATCTAGAGCCAAAAATAAAAAACACAAAATAATAAAAGGATATTGAACGATGTGGTTACCTGATCATAAGGAAGAAGAACGCAGAGTGAGAGGGCCACGAGGCAGTAGAGCAGAGAAACAATGATAACAGAGCCCGAAATACCAATCGGGAGGCTCTGGGCCGGACGTTTTATTTCTTCTGCCAGAGTTGAAACTGAATCATACCCAATATAACTAAAATAAACGATAGCAGCTCCTTCAAAAACACCCGTCGCACCGTAAGGAGTGAATCCTGAAGGCCTCGTCAGGTTGTGAAAGTGCCCATTTGCAAATCCGGCAACAATGATAAATGCAAACATGAGCAGGTGGAACAGAGTTGCCGCCATGTTCAAAACAGAGCTCTCTTTCGTGCTGAAATCAAATAACACATTTTATTCAGATGGAAGAGTCGCAAATGAGAAAAATGAGTGTGCAGTGGACTATTGATGTAGTGTGATGGTATTGTTCCTGTTATCAAGAGTTCAAAATAGAATTTTTTTTCTTGTTAAAATAAAAAATATTTTATTCAGATTAGAGAGTCACAAATCAAAATAAATCAGATTAGAGAGTCACAAATCAAAATAAATCAGATTAGAGAGTCACAAATCAAAATAAAAGAGAAAAGAAGTTTGCCTTGAAGTATGAACATAGTGTGATGGTTTATATGTAGTGTTGTTATTGTCATTGAAGTTGAAAACAGAACTCTCATTTATACTGAAATAAATAATACTTTATTCAGTTCAAAGAGTCATAAAAGAGAAAATTAAGTGTGTGGTATCCATGTTGACATAATGTGATGGTTTAAATGTGGTGGTGTTGTTCTTGTTATCAAAGTTCAAAATTTTGTGAGATATCATTGTTGAATATTTATGTTAGAGTTGAGATTCCTATTTGAGTATTGGCATGATAGTGCGATGGTTTAAATGTAGTGTCATTGTTCTTATAATCAAAGTTTAAACTCACTTGAGATGTTATCATTGAGTGTTTATGTTAGAAATGAGGTCCTCATTTGGGCATAGATGAAGCTCCCTAATATGATGGTTTAAATGTAGCAGTGCTGCTTGTATCATCAAAAATCAAAATCTATAAAGATGTTATTGTTGAATACACAAACAAAAAGAACGAATGATGAATGATGAAATCTGGATCAAAATTCATTCAAGATGCCATTGTTGAATGATGAAATCTCCATTTTCGATCTAACCAATTCATAAATCCAATCAGAAGTGTTCATCCTTTGAAAAAAAAAAAAAAAAAACGAAGAAAAGAAAGAAAAGTGAGGTGGTCACCTGCGACAAATGCAAAGAGTCAACAACATAACCAGAACCACTGCAGGAAAGTCGAGCATATTGTAACCATGGGCCAAGCCCTGAGCTCTTATTCGCCAAGCATCTCCATTGCTAACACCAAAGACATTAGAGAAATACGAGGTAAAACTCCGCGCAACAGCAGCATTCGACAACACGTACTCCAGCACCAGATTAGCTCCAGCTAAATATCCCGCAAATTCGCCTGTTCCCACACCATTCATGTCAGTGCATTAAAACTCATTTAATTCACAATACCCAAGAACTAATGCCCCCATTGTCTCGTGGCACCCATACAAAAAAGGAAGTTAATTGAAAAAAAAAGACACTATTTATAGTTCCATCATATTAGTTTTTTTTTCACTTTTAGATTAAATTGTGCCAATATTTCCTCAACAACCTTCCCATCATATACTAAAAAAATTCATACAGAAGTGCAAAACCACTTGACACTATCTATTTCTGCCATGCAAGTTTCTAGATTCTAGATTTGATTGTGTAAATAATTTTTTATCAAATTTTTATCAATTTTTTGAGTCACACTCCAAAATTCATCATCAAGATACAAGAGAACACAAGGAACAAAAAGATAGATCACAGATTGTGATTAGAACAATCGATGATAAAAAAATTGTTCACATAATCATTTTCAGAAACTCACATTACAATCTGTAGAAATCTAACAGCTCTATCTATTTCTGCCCAAGAAACCAGTTTTAGAAAGCAATACCAAATGTGATGCGCAGATAACTGAAAGCGCCTCCTGCGACAGGCATTTCGACTGCGAATTCAGTGTAACAGAAAGCAGAGAGCAACGCAGAGACGCCGGCAACGATGTAGGACAAGACGACAGCGGGGCCCGAATTAAGACGGGCAACGGTGCCGGTGGTGACAAAAACTCCAGCCCCCAGCATTCCTCCAACTCCCATGCCCACCAAATCATACCACTCCAGCTTCTTCCTCATTTCTGCGCCTGAACGCTCCCTCATTCTCGTCATTTCTTCCTCCACACTCCATGTCGCCGCCATTCTTTCTCTCAGCCTTTTGTGGGTCTCACGTAACGCATTGCAATAGCTCTGCCACCCTGAGAATGACGGCGTCCTCTTTCTCTCCTCCACTTCACCCATGCCCACAAACCAGATTGATTTTTATTTCTTAGCTAGTTTTCGACTCTGTCTTTTCTATTGTGAGAAATTGGTGAAACTTGGCAGATAAATGGGTATGTTTGCCCTCCATTAAATGCCTTCAACTTGGCATCTGATTCCGGCGAACCTTCACCTAATACCTAATCTTTCATGTCTGCCTTTGATCAACACTTGGCAAATAGTTTCAGAAACCAGATGAATGAAATGGGGTCTTATTACTTGACATCCGTTGCCTGATTTCACCGGCGAAACGCCCGTTTCCCAGCCTGCCGTACGTACGATTCCGGGCGTTGCCGCTGCAATTTGTTTTTGTTTTTCCTCAAATATTTGTGAGGGAAGTATTGCTTGTTTGTGAAAGCTTGGAAGTTTAGTGAAGCTTTTCTTTCTAAATTTTGTGGAGGTGGTCTTCGTTTATTTGTTAAATCTTCTAAATTTTGTGAAAAAAGTTTTTTAAAAGTTTCTCCCCCTTAATTTTGTGACGATAGTATTTTTTTTTTTTATAGAAATTTCTAGAGTTTTCTTTGGTTAATAATTAGTAGATTTATTTTTTCATTTGTTGAAAAAGCTTAAATTTTTTGTGTAATCATCTTTCATGTGATTGTTTAAGTACATTTTGTGCTTAAATTTAAGTAATTAAGTGTTCTCATGAAAATTTGAAAGAGTGAGAAAAAGATAAATTCGAAACTTTTGCTATTTTATTTCTATTTTTTTCTTATGTGCATATTATTATTAAATAAATTAAACTAAATTTCAAGCTTTCTACTTTAAAATAAGCAACAAAATACATATTCATGGGGCCACAAGGTCCACAAATATCTCCTAAAACAGTTGAGTAGCCACTCCTAGCCAAAATAAGCTAAGGAGTGGCATGGGAACATGCCCTAAGTATTAGTTTTTAAATTCTTGTGAATTGTTTTTTAATAGATGAAAATTGTAAATGGGTCTTTGGTTTGGTGGTGACTCCAACGTCATAAGGGATGAGGTTGGAATATTTTGACTAGGAGTTGCTGGTCAAATTTCAGCCCCATTTTTATAATTTTTAACTATTTTCAAAATTGATTATGAAATAAATTTTTTTATATGCAATTTTTCATTTTTTTATTATAATAATCTTTGATTACACAAGCTAAAAATAATGAAGCACAAACTCAACTTTCATAGTAGACAACTTCTTCTAGCCTAACAAATGTACATTAATTAGCATTCTCTAAAGAGCTCAAATTTCCAATATTTGGTTGTTCATTATTAGTTTCTAGGTGTTTATATGATTATGTCTAAATTATTAGACCAAGCTTTTATAGTATATTATTTTCAAAGGTAATGACAATTTTTAGATTGAGGAATCGAACCGCATTGGCAAGGGAGGGACAAAACCTCATGATCTAGTGCCCAACATAGGAAAATCTTTCCAATTGAGCTAAGCCCCAACCCAAAGAGAGTGTCTATTACTTTCTAAAAAATTTGTATAAAGTTTTACATTAAAATTATGTCATTGGCACTAAAATATGAGGTTCACTATATTTTCAAGAAAATATACTAGTATTTAATTGAAAATTATAAAAAAAAACTCTAAGATTTCATTTCATGGCAATATAATAATTTTGTATATATTGGATATATATCACTTAAAATATTTTATTTTTAGTGCAAATTAGTGCATGCATAAAGTTTCAAGTTATAAACGTAGAAAATTTATATAAATTTTAGTACACCTATTAATTAATTTGCGTAACACATAAATTATAGTTGTCAATTTTTTTTAAAAAATATAAACATAAATTTGAGTAAATAGTTATATTAAACTAGTTTAGCTCTCAAAATTCAAAACATGTAACACTTTCATATGATTCAAGTTAAAGGATTAGATTTGTATGTATACTTTCTTTAAATAAAAATGTAATGAAGCTTTAAGAATTCACTCTTAGGTTACATTCATAATGAATTTGTACTAGCTAAATTATTAGTGTAAGCTTAAATTTAAGCATACATCTTATATTTATTCATAAATCTGAGAACTTAATCAACACTTTCATTCAACATTTCATATTAAATTACACCTACTAAATTGGTACACTTCAAAAAGAAAATGTTAATATAAATTTTTGTGTTCTTATATTCCAAGCTATGCTATCAAATGTGAGCTATATCTATTACGCCCTCCCTTCTTTGTTTCCTTTACTTATCATGGTGACTTATAAGTCATAATTTCTATATTTTATTTTATTTTATTTATCTTTCATCAAGTTTTATCCTTCGAGTATTACATACAATTCAAGATGGTGATATCATTGCTAAATTTATTCTTGGTCTTTCTAAACAATTTATTTATTTTTATTTCATTTTCTTTCATGTTGCCATAGATTAAACGAGCAATTGTTGCATATCAAGTACAAATGGATGTCATCATAAGTGGACTAAATGACATGCACAAAAATGTGTACCAATAATTTAGCAAATTCATTTAGAAAGGATCTATTAATTTAAATAATCTATTATGTTATGACATACTTTCTAATACATTACTAAATTAGAATTATCATTTTCTCATATCTTTGAAAGTATGATGATAAAGGTGAACCCTTCATTCAAATATATTCAATTTGATATTCATAGTTTAAAATTATGATAAATCGTTTCTATTGAAATTATCCCCCTAAATCTTGAGAGATTAAATACCAAAATTATTATATTTTCTAGTCCGTTATTTTATTCATACCCTTCATGAATAAGACGATAAATTAAATGGCCATTTTTAACAAAATATTAGGATTAATTTTATTTTTTTTGCAATGTAAGAAATGATAAAATGAATGATCAATGATCACATGCTTAGATTTTTAAGTATACTAGGTAACATGATCTCTACCAACTATGAGACCATGAGAGTTAATAGTTATTTATGAATAGTTTCCTTCATAACATCAAATAAAAATTTATTTTCACTAGTTACTAGTCATTTCAAAATTATGTGCTAATATACAAGGGTATGAGATTAATTTTTAAATATCTTTCAACACTATAACACATCTAGTAGTCCTTATACTCATGATTATTAAATAATAATAAGTTTTAATCATAAGGTCATTAAGGATGAATTTTAAGAGAATCATGAGCCTAAACATAATGTAAATCATAAATGAATCTTATGCTTATATCATCAACCTAAAACCAAAATAGAATTCATTAGGATGTTGAATCCACCACATGTAACTTTTCATAATGTTCAACTCTTAAAATTTTATTATACATAAATATTTTTATGCTTGTTCAATATGTCATGTTGATGTTGAAATTACTTTGGATAATTTATTTATTGTCAAAAAATTAGGTTCATATTGGTGACACAATCATGTGTACGATTGTATATAGGGGATGTAATTGTAAATATAATCTAATCTAGGATGGATAAGATTATCAAAAATAAGTTACAAATATTTTTAATAAAATTTATTTTTGATATTAGGTTTAGACCATCAAAATGGTTAATAAGCATGCTAAAGATATGGATCAAATGATTCAAACTAAAGCACAAAGTAGAAAGAGTGGATAAAAGTGTAAGAGTGTGAACAAGTTTCTCCTTTGAAATAATGTAATATTAATATATAATTGTAATAGAAATAAAATACACCTTATATTTATTTAGATTGTCTAGTTTAATAAAAAAAAACTTAATAATTTTGGTTTAAATTTGACTAAGTAAAAATAACAAAAATAAGTACATTTAATATATAAATAATTGAACTAGTTGAAATAAATGAAGACTTATTCATAATTCCAAGTAATGTTAAATGTGATGGTTCAAATATTGGTACAAAGGTGAACTAAATTTGGGAACCAGCACAACTATTGAAGACTAGATATAATAATGGATCTTAAGTTTTATGAGAGCTAATATCACATCATTTCTACAATTCAGTCCAATTGATGTGATCCCATCTTGTATGACATATTTCATCTAATGTATAAATTCAATAGGAGAATCAATTCACATTATTTATACCTACATCTAGGAAAAGTGTCATATTAAGAAGCATCCAAAAAAGTCTTTTTTTAATATAGACAATTTGAGAATTAAATTACTTGTTAATACTTAGAAACCCTAGGTTAATATAGCAAGATCAAAATAAAGAATATTGAAACATAAGTAATTAAAATTGATGCAAAATTATAATGGTTTAAACTAATTATACAAATACAACATGACACTATAATAGAGTAAATATAACCCCACATAAAGGAAATTATGTTCCTTTGACAACCAATTTCACAACATATATGAACAGCTATATCCTACTAGTCAAATTGGTAAAGATATCTTATTATAGATAAAGAAAATAAAGATTTTCATGAGAGAGAGAGAGAGAGAGAGAGAGAGAGAGAGAGAGAGAGAGAGAGAGAGAGAGAGAGAGAGAGAGAGAGAGAGAGAGAGAGAGAGAGGAAANGAGAGAGAGAGAGAGAGAGAGAGAGAGAGAGAGAGAGAGAGAGAGGTGAAATATGGTGAAATATATAAAACCAATATTTTAACATTATAATATTCTTGAACTCTAGTGCAACACACAAACATCTACATAACATGTTATTTGCAAGATAAATAATGCTAAAAACTAATGAGAGATAAGAGACACCTAGTTAATGCAAAAGTGATGTTAAAAGGTAGCTCCTAAGGAGCTTGAGCATCCTAAAAGGAAAAAGGTTGATGTGTGGGATAAAATGAGTCTACTCAAATGGAATAGAATAGAAGCTAAAGTACCTTATAAAGTGTCAGTAAAATTACAAAGGGGTGTGTAATTTTTGACACTAAAGATACTAATAGATAATAAAAATGAACTAGGATGATGTTCTTAACATTGTTATACACAAAAGTTAAAATATTTTCCACACATAATTAGTTAAGAATTTAAAATATTAGAATTGTGCCCTTGAATGTTTAATTTTGTAATCTAAAACTAGGAGCTTGGTGTTAGAATGGTGAGCAAGTGTCATTAAAAATCACACCATTACAAAATAAAAATGATAATTGCACTGATTCAATGGATTCAATGAAATGGATCACATAGTAAATGAAAATGCTTATAAAGCATTGTATTCATGTAAATAGCTACCCAAATCCCCTTATGGGAATAACTCATTAAAAAAAATATTTATTTAATTTATTTATTAACCTAAAACTAAACTTGTTACTGTAAAACTCCAACATTACCTTTCTTATAACATTGATTTGAACAAAGAGTAGAACATTGTAAGGGTTTTGAGCCCAACCTTCTAGAGACTTTGATGAAGTGCCTTCACCAATCTTCCTTTCTCACCCAATACACACCAAACTAACTACTTTCGTGGATCTCCTAATTGTAGAATCTAAAACTATTTGCACAACATGAGAGAGCATAAAGTGTTTCCAACCTCCATGCAAATTGAGACACATTCCCTCTAAAATTCTATATTCTCTCTAAGTGTGTCTGATGCCTCCTCTAGTGTTATACATGAAAAACCTTTCCTCCAAAAGTCTACATCTCATTTGAGTGTTTCTAATACCTCCTCACATGTTATGGAAATAATCCTTCCTCCTCCATACAAATCACCAACCACACATCTACACATGAGACACCGTTCCTCTGAAAGTTAAGATCTCCTTCAAGTGTGACTAATGTATCCTCAAGTGCTAATAAAACAAACAACCACACATGAATACAAAAATGTGCAACTACAAGAATATTTCCCCCTTTCTCCTTGAAGGGACACAAATATGCCAAGCCCCATGTTTTCTTTGGGGACACAAATATGGAGCTTCTCATGTAATGAATCATCCCTAAGTAAGAAGCTAGTTCGACATTATAAAAATACTCCTACCTATGTTGCGTACAACCTTCAATCACATCTTCTTTACTTTCTAGCCATGATATGTTGTATGTGAGTCTTTAAGAGCCTTGAAACTATTACCATAACTATTTGAGGATGCATAGACAATATTGAGAAACTCATCTACAAGACGCTTAGCAACTATTTTACTTTATTTTTAATGCACTTTCTCAAGCACTAAGATCAACTTCCTTAGTGTAATCCATCACTACCTCTTTTAAAAAAACCATGACAAATCCACCAAGACCATATCCAGTGTTGAGTTCAAAGTGACCCTCCCAATCATCTCAATAATATATCTTGAAAACTTTAATGGTAATCTAAAGAAAAAATATTCCATTCACAACACCAAACCTAAATTTAGTAATGAAAGTCTTCTCAACACTCTTCCTAGATTCTAAAATAGTTCTTACATTCGTATAAGTTAAAATATTCATTCTTAGAAATTAAAATGATGTTGATGCCAAAGTAGCAAATAATAAAGCAATAGCACTGAATATAGCATTTGAAAGAGAGTATGCTTATGCATTTTTAAATTCTGATAAATATAGGCTTCAAATATCATGCAACAATTCTCCATAGGAACCATTCTCCAAAAATTTGAGAAATAAAAAAATAATTTCCCAAAAATGCACAATAAATATCCCATTTATACTTGTACTCTATGAATGGGAATGATGTGGATATTTTAGAAATGATATTTTGGATCTCAACTAAATTGTATACCTATAATTGTTGCAACTAAAATTTTAAAAAAAATGTGTTCACATTTCATTTATTAGAAGACCCCTCCACTTTGAAAACCCTTCAAAAATTGATTAGACCCCTATACTATTGAAAACCCTATAAAAAAATTTATAGGTCTTCCAACTAAGGTTGATCATGTATCCATAGAATCCTTATAAAACTAGGAGAGGAAGTTCAAAACATCTCTTATGCTACTTCCACGGGATTACATCCCACTTTCAAACTCACTAACAAGTTTCTCTCAGGCTTATGTGCTTTGGCATTACTTTTTTATGTTGCAGAAATTAGTATTGAATGTCTAGCCTAATAAATTCGAACAACCTCCAAATCGATTGTACTATGTCATGTATATAATTTCATAGGGACATAGCTCACATGCTATGATACCATGTTAGAATGGTGAGTAGATTTCATTAAAAACCACACCATTATAGAATTACAAAAAAATAATGATATTTGCATTGATTCAATGGATTCAATTAGATTTATTACAATATTAAATGAAAATGCTTATAAAGAATTGTATTCTTGTAGATAACTACCCAAAATTCCCTTATGAGAATGTAATCTCCAAGCAACTAACAATTTATATTTTATTCAACTATTAACCTAAAACTAAACTAATTAGTGTAAAATCCAACACTTGGATTATATTTGTGATATGATATAGGGTACATAGTCATAGATGCAATCAATTTTAGAGAGATTAAAGCTTTCAAACCTAGAATACTAAGGTTCTCAGATGGAAGAATAGATATCATGAGACTATTTGGAATAAAAGTTTAGAGGCAATTAGCACGTCAAAGAAACCAATTTTTTTTTCTATATTTGTGCATTAATGGAATCCATACAAAGTGATGTAAAACATAGAGGTAAAATAGTAAATTGCATACTTTTCTCCTATACAAAAATATATTAACTCGTGACTAAATATTTTTTTTAAGCAAAAGTGAAATAACCACTATATATATTATTTATATAAAAACTGGTTCAAAGGCTCAATCGGGAAAGAGCCAGTAAGAAAACCCGATATCCTTGCCCACATGATTAAATAATTATTATTTAATTTTTTAAAAAATCAACTTAGATTGGTAGGGATTTCTATAGTGTTAAATATGATGAGCTTTATATTGGAGAATACAAGTGAGTTGTAGTTATAACTGAAATAATTATTTTAATGTTCTTCAAGTTAACTTTGATTTTGAGTAGAATCAAACTATATCATTGTTTATGTATAGAGCTTCTAGATAAACTATGTGAATTTAGTGAATCAACATTTCAAATTGCACTTAGCAATCCAACATTGAGAATTTTCCTCTTCATATTGATGGATTTCTAAGTGCAATCTAAAACATCGATTCACAAATATTACAGTGTGCATCAAGAAGCTCTAAACATACTAGTATGGATTGTGGAAAACTCATGCCTACCATATATCTTTTTTATTAAAATTTAAAATTGATAATATTTTATTTGTGATTTTTAAAATCTTGGATCATTTTGTCTTATTGTAAAGGAAAAACAACTTTCCTTAGAGTTTCCCTAGGCTAATTTATTACTAATTTGAGTGAAAAAAATAGTAAAACTAATTGATACTCAATGATTATAAAATACTAAAGATGACATAATATTAAGAATGAAAATAAAAATGATAGTGTAAAACTAAAAAAATATAAACGACAAGAACAAGTTAGTATATGTGAGGAAAAACTTTCTAGGTAAAAACTCCTCGACTAAAGAGAATATAAGAGTGTATTGATCTCAAATAAAGAGTACATTGACATAGATTACCCTTCAATCTAGTATCATTATATTAGCACAAAAATACAACATACAAAATCCTAACAATATTGCAAGGCCTTAATATAGAGGAAAAAATAATATAATATACCACAAACTGTATTAAAAAAATAAGTTCTAAATAAATGAAATTAATTTAGACATAATAAATTCCCTTCATTTCCAAAATTATCTCACACATGTGAAGCAATAAATTCTAATTCGCCCACACATATGAAACCTCAAGGGATAGTATTTAGCTCCCATCTTGTGATGAATTTCTCATAACCTATCATAACAATCATAATAGTAAAAGATGATCTTGTGCCCTATCATAACTACTATTACACGCTATCATATAATGTTTTCATAACTATTAGGCGCACTCTTGTATTTTTATATATGGTCATAACCATCATAGATTCTCTTTCACTAGCTTTTATTTTTAGATGTGAGTGGTCAACTATGAGTACTCCAATGTACCCCATATTCAATGACACTTTACAATACATATCCCAAGTTCTTGGAAAAATAATAATTAAACATTTATTTGTACCTCATTCAAGGAATACCCTCTCCACGATATTTAGAGATACATGCAAAACTATCTAATTTTTAAAATAATTAATGAAAATATATTATTAATATTATAGAGTGATTATTCATTTAATCCAAGCATAATTGAGTAACTACAATAATTTTAGCACAATCAATCTAGATCAACTAAATAAGTTAGGCAGTGGAAACTTAATAAATGTTCTTGATATTTCAGGAAATGTAACTATGACAACTAGGGAACTTATCTCTATGATCAAAGAGTGTCTATCAATATAGAATATTCTTATGTTAAGAGCTATATGCTTAGAAATGAATATGTCTTTATCAATTGGATTTATTTTAATATAATTTGGAACTATATTGTATGAAATAAAAAAATTATATTTGTATGATGAAATTATACTAGTATACTTGTCCTCTTTATTTAAATCCAATATTGTTTGTAGTGTACTTCCAATCTTATTTTCTCCTAATGCACCTATATCTACTTTAGTCTTTCTATTTATGTAAAAAGAAGTGTGGTATTTTAGAAGTACCCTACAAGGGATACCATTTTAGAAGAAGACATGTTCTCTCGAGTCAACCTAGACGGACATAGTGTTATCATTACTGTCAAATATGATATCAATGTTGTCATTGATATCAAGGTGATTGTTGATACTAAGAATAGTAAAGTATAGAGCCAAATATTGTCGATATCACATTGCTCTATTATTTCTATTCTTAATTGTCTGACATATATACAAAGGTCTGAAAGTGTCTGCAGTAGGTTTCTAAAGTCTATTACTCAAAAAAAGGTTATGTACATAGTTTCATTATTTTATTGCTTGACTTTTCATTTGATTACAGTTGAGAGTTGCGACTTGTAGTTTCAAAAAAAGTGAACTTTCACATAATGTATTCTATTCCAATTTTTTAGAGGCCGAGCTTTAGTAAACAAGTTTCCTATTGAATGTGTTGAGGATGGTAACATGCACCAGATGGAGGAAGTATGTGAAGGACATTTAGGACCATTTGAGTCTATATTGGGTTATGCATAGCTTGTCCCCATTCTTGATGTAACATGTGGACTTTAGGACTGAGCCAACTACACATTTAGTAAATGAATTTTCTCATGGTAGAGTTGTGGATGTTGTAGATATGTTCTAGGTCCACATGTAAATGAAATTAGTATTAGAATGTATATATATTATTGATTTAAGCTCATTCCAATGTGAGTGGGGTGGCAAAAGTGGAAAAAGTGGTTTAACCTCTATATTTAGTAGGTAGCAAAGATGAATTGAAGTGTTTAAATCAATTCAAAGATCATATGCATACTGAGAGAGTGTTCTAATGTAGATCAAATTAGACAGATGTTGAAGGTTGGATTTTGATGGTTTGCATGGCGTATCTTTTATATTACTTGTTCATATATTAAGGTTGGCACCTGATTATGTGTGTTGATGCTTTGTTCTTGGATTAGGGGATTAGTATCTCCTATAAGTTTGTGGCTAGGACTAGAACCTAGTATCACTTATTTATTGTTAGAGTGGTCTACCAACTAAGTTATTGGCCATTCTTTAAACAATCCATCATTAGTCTTAGTGTGACTTATTTCCAACATCCCCCTCAAGCCACACTATAGGTGTATGGGCTCCTCTAACCTCACTCTAATACCAATTGTTTGGGTTTAGTTAGATCAGAGCAATAAATAATACTATATATAATACAAAATAAAAGAGATAAAAATAACAATTCACAATAACATAAAGATTTAACATGGCTCACCCAAATCAGGCTACATCTACAAAGAAATAACCATCTACTTTCTTTTTATTATCCAACAAAGAGAAAATTAAAATATGATGATAATTTACATTCCACGACTATTTATTTATCAAGCATTTTTGGTGGTTTATAAAGGTTAATTTTCATACCAATGATAGACAACTCCCCTGTTGATTAATTTGAGGGAATGCATTTTTTAAAATCACCAAAATCTAAGCCCAACAATATGATCAGTTATTATATACCAACAAATAATTCCTCTCCTTAAGTGCCACCTTTGGTTGGTGCCTCAAAAAGGGTCTCCTATACTCTCTCTTCTATTCTAGTTGATGTGGATGATGATATTCTTGGACCATTGTTCATAAAAGGAAGAAAGGCCTTCCAAAACATATCTTTTATTCTCATGCTTGGTTCAAGGGTATACACTTCACTAAATTTAATAATGATATTGTTTAGTCTTTTTAATGGAATTGTGTGCCCTCATAACTTTGTTGTAGCTATGTTATTTATCTCATATTTTTAAAACTTTGTTAGATAAATATTAATAAGAAATATAGATAAATATAGTACAAACACTTCAAATATATTGATACATATAAAATAAACTATTCAAAATTGATATCTATCAATATCACTTTAGATAAATGCATTAAAAAATTTATAAAAACAAAATTTATAACAAAAAAAATATGACCACTTCCTTTTTTTTCAATAGATATTTTTAGGCAGCGGCTATCCTCCATGTAAAATGCACCAAAGACAAAAAAGAGTCAAACTTTTGTTTTTTTTCAGATTCGCAAAAAATTATATATTTTTTTTTGTGGTTTTTCACCACAAAATATGCAGGAAGAACAAATGCTGAAAATTTCACGAAAAATCGGTTATGTTTTCCGTTTTTTGAAATTTGGTCAACGGTACATTTAACATGGAAGATAGCTGTGCCCATCTTTTTATTTGCGACTTCTTTCCTACCAATAAATTCTTATTTACTTTATATAGATGGAGAGAGAAGTTTTCCAATATGTTATCTATATTCATTAGAGACCGAATAGTTAACTTTTGTCCTCGTCCCAATACAATGGATAAGAACTTACAAAAAAATCACACAATGATAAGAACTATGAAACTTATCACAATCTGACTGGTGGCAACGAAATTCCTTTTTTTTTTTCTAAAACTAGGCAAAAAAAGAAAAAAATGACAGTGCACCAACTCTCGTTATGAATCCAATCATACACCCCGTGTCACCAGGTCAACTTATATTTGGAATTCATGGTCTCTAGTGGGATATGCTACCTGTAGCAAAAATCAATAAAGGAAATTCTAGCAAGATCTGCTTCTTTTGTTTTAGCCAATAGATGACAGGTTTTATGCGACCGGACGAATTCAGTCACGCTTTATTAACACTTCTCTCTATTCGTACATAATCTGGAAGAATCCAAGAATGGAGATGATGATGATGCTATTATCACAATGAACCCACCACCCATAATGGTGATGGGAATGAATTTGTGTTCTTGTGAATGAGTGCACTTTGATTTTAACCCACAAACAAATAACTTGTACATTTTTCCTTCTCCTTTCTTACATCAAAGCTCTCCAGCTTACATGTAGCCCTTAGAGAGTACCCAATTTTAACTCTTATGACGGGGTAATCAGATCTTTAAGATTGTTCGGGACAGGTTTTTTGGATTCAGAGAAATCTACAGGAAATGGGACCCAAAATATGACCTGAACATCCAAATCCACACAAATGCCTCTAACGGAGTTTAGTACAGGAGAGAATTATGGGATTATTACGTTCCTTGTTTTCCTTTTATGGGGGGACAAACCCTTTTTTTTCCTATGCAGTCCGTTTGGACGGAAACATGAGTAGTTCTATTGATATCACCGACTTATATTTGGAAACAAGTACAATAAAACAATATGGTCCGCCAGCTTTTTCACCATTCTTGTTGGTACTTGAGCTGGTTCTTTGAATTTTGTGATTTGTGGGATGGTGGGTGATAAATCCCTAACTGAAAGATTTAGCAGTTAAGCAAGGTTAGAGTGGCAGATAGATTAAAAAGATCATTGAGTTATTAAAAAGATTATTGAGTGTAATTTGAAATGTTGATAGTGAATTTTTTATCCGGTATTAAGGTACAATAATAGGGTACAAAGTTCGCGAGCACATCTGTCTAGTGAGGATCTAGCACAAACATAAACATTGTAAAACCATAGGATACAAAGCTTGCGAGTACACCAGCCTAGTGAGGTGTTGGTAGCACAGACATGAAAACATGTGAAACCATTGGCATGAACGTCGAGTCATAATCCGCAAGTATATTGGATCAACAAAGACACAACCCCGTGACCATGGTAGTCTAGTAGGGATTTGAATCTTGGTGGCAATATCAAAAAATGCCACAACTTAACCACTATACTATGAGATGAATCCCATAAAGTTTTTTATCGTCTGATATGTGATCTTTCAAAAAAAATTAGAATGTAGAACTGTTGTAATCACTTTTTTCTTCATAATAGATCGTTGAGTGTGATCTAAAACATCGCATAACAATCTTTAGTAAAACCCCTTTCCAAAAAGGATGATCTATGCTTGTTATAAAAGTTAGCTACACGGGACCCTGCCATAAGATGTCTTAAACTATGAAATTTTTTAAATTCCTGCATTATAACCCCAAAAAGTGAGAGTCCATAAAGAGAACTACAGTATTAGTCTATAAAAACCATGTGTCTAGTTATTTTCAAAAAAACATTTCCGTGCCAATTGTCTTACTATCTTATTCTGTTATTTTCAACTTTGTCTTAGATTACATACAAGAGGGGAAAATACAAGACAACATTGAGAGTTTACCAAGCTATGGTAAAGCAGTAGTCTTGGTTAGAGGTGGATCTGGGTATATTCTGGTTTGTCATTGTAGTCGTATTATTTCAACTTTGAGTTCATGATCCCCACCTGTGAATGTTAGGCCAGAGATTTCCACCTCCTTGCCTTGAGGAGCTTGTGCAATTGTGTTTGTTGCTTGTGCCTCACATGCCTCTGCATCATGGCTAGAATGCACACCATAGAAAACATAGAAGAGAACTACTAATATGGTCCATATTCCAAATCTTTCATAGGACTTTTTGTCCAAAGAGCTCAGGAGAAAAATATTGAGGAAGATAGAAGCAGCAGGGAACCATGGCATGAGAGGAACCCCCCAATCTTTTGGGTGATGGACAATGGGAACAAAGAATTGAAAGCAAGCGATCAGTAGAACTGAAATGGTGCCAAATGTGACCAGACCCCACCAACTGTGCTTCTTGAGATGCCAAAAGAGAGAAAACCCAGTGGCACTTGCTGAGAATACTAGTAAGAAAACAATTGTTGGCAAGGGCTTGGTGACTCCAATCTTAACATGCCTCTGGTAGATGAGAGCATTAGCAACGATGTAGAACACCACAAAAGTACCAATAGAAATCATATTCAAGACTATTTTCAACTCGGTGAATAATGCAATGGCCGCTGTACAAACGCCTGTATCATAGAAATATCATAAGAATATGTTAATTTCTAGTGATACGCGTACTTCTAAGTCTCTCTATGTATATTAGACTCATAATAACAAATTAAAAATTATGCAAAATGTACAACACCTATTCCTATCAAAATTCAAAATTCAACTATTCAAATAAACTAGTTCTCCACTTATCAAAACCTGATATTAACTAGTGTGACCCACCGTGATCATGGAAGACTACACACAAGGAAAAAAAACTTTTTGACCTCTCAAATCATCCACCATCTCTCTTATGATTCAAAGCAATAATGAATGGCTCAAGTTCCTTGAGGTGTTGGTAAAAGGAAGTAGTTTGTTTTGTTAGTCTTACCTAGGAAGAGAGTAGCATTGATGGGGGTGCCTGTGGTGGGATGGACTCGTGCAAACCAATAGGGAATCAATCGGGCTCGCCCAATAACACACAAATACCTTGCCTGCCCGAGCATTGCAACTAGAAGTGATGCAACGATTCCTAAGCTCGCCCCCACGCCCACCATGTTTGAGCCCCACTTCCACCCCACGGACTGCCTAAAAGCTGCTGGGAAAGCCGCCGATTCTCTACCGATCTGTAATCATTCAGACAAACATGACCACCCCCATTACTTTCATTCTTTTTCTCAATCCAATTGTTGCCTTATCAATGAAAAACTGAAAAAACAAAGCATATTTCTGTAATGATACTAGAGCGAGTGGAGAACCGAAAGATGAATAACGAACATCGTTGTAATTCTCTATCTAATCAACTGTTGGAAACTTAAAAGTACCCACCCACTAACTCTTCAAAAGCATTCACCCAAAAAAGTTTAATATTCCCTATGCTCCTCCAAACCAGTCGAATGTCTAACACTACTAACTGATTTATCCCCATCAGTATTAAAAACAAAGGAGGCACGTAGTGTCCAACAGTAGTTTGTACTCGCATAACTCCAGTCGTGGATTGACAGGGCAATCAAAACCTTTCGTAAAAGTGCGTGCCATATTGACATGAGTCAATCAAATATATTATTATAAATGAGGAGGAGACAACAACAGTGATCTGAATCAGGCATATTGAGCTTTACCTGATCATAAGGCAAGAGGAGGCAGAGTGAAAGGGACATGAGGCAGTAGAGCAAAGAAACTATTATCACAGACCCCGAAACTCCCAGAGGAAGACTCTTAGCAGGATGCTTGATCTCCTCTGCCATTGTAGAAACTGAATCATAGCCTATGTAACTGAAAAATACCATTGCAGCTCCCACAAATACACCTCGCACCCCAAATGGTGCAAATCCACCTGGTTCAGAAGTCTCTGAGGCCTTGGTCAGATTGTGGAAATCCCCATAATGGAACCCCGCTACTATAATAAATCCAAACAAGAGCAGGTGGAAGAAAGTCACCACTATGTTCAACATCGAACTCTCTTTTGTGCTGCAAACATTGACCTCCATGTCATTATCAAGATTTAAAAAAAATATATATTGCTAATTGTTTCTGTTGTTTATGAGAACATTGATATAAAATCAGGACGAGTATCAAACATGAAATCAATACAAGTTCTTGTGAGTACAATCATGTGACTTACTTATTTTAGTTCTTTTCAAATAACTGCACTAGAAACCAGCTCAACTATCTAGAAATCAATTAGAAAGACCAAGAATCACAACCTAGAATTCCACATTACATATTCCTTTGGAATTGAACTTGGATCTCCATGTTCGAACCCAAAGAGACACTGATATGAAACTAATTTTAGCTCCTTTGAACAACCACACTAAAAAAACATTGAGCAGCCAGCTTTTTTCCTAAATTGCTAATCATTTACAAATACTTGTTCATCAGAATATCAACAGGAAATCAATACAAGTTCTTGCAAGCACAATCATGAAAGTAATTTTAGCTTTTATTAAACAACTACGCTAAAGACCACTTCCACTCTAGAAATCAACTATAGAAACCAAGAATCACAACTCACAATCCCACATTAGATGTTCCTTTAGATTTGAACTTAGATCTCCATGTTCAAATCCAAAGAGAACAATCACACTAGAAGCATTGAGTATCACTATTATTCAGTTACAAATAGTCTGTTTCATACAAACATCAATCTGAAATCAATACAAATTCTTGCAAGTATAACCACAAGACTAATTTTAACTCCTCTTAAACAACCACACGAAAAACCAATTATAAAAGATCAAGAACCAGAACTTAAAATCCCACATTAGATATCCCTTTGAATTTGAACTTCAAGAACACAAACATAAGACTCATTGTAATTTCTTTCAAATAACTACACTACAAATCATCTATAAAAGACCAAGAAACACAACTTAAAATTTCCTAATAGATATCCATCTAAATATCAACTCCAATATCCCAACAAAAACTCAATGTTCTAACCAAGACTGATAAACCATAGAAAAAAAATCTCTGAACTCAAGTCTTCTGAGATGACACATAACCTGTAACAGAGGCACAGAGTAAGCAACATGACCAGACCCACAGCCAAAAAATCAAGCATATTGTATCCATCAGCCAAGTCTTTAGCCGGCAATCGCCAAGCATTCTCATGCATGATCCCAAACACACTTGCAAAATTCGAGGTAAAACCGCGGGCAATCGCAGCATTAGACAGCACATACTCCATGAGCAGATTAGCTCCGGCAAAATACCCTGCGAATTCGCCTGTTCCCATTCATTTATCCCAATGTCAGAACACCCCTAAAAAGGAAAAAAAAATCACAGAAACCCAAAGAAGCAATAAAAACATACCGCATAAGCAATAAGAACATACCGAAAGTTATGCGAAGATAACTAAAAGCTCCACCAGCCACCGGAATCTCTACTGCAAACTCTGTGTAGCAAAAAGCTGAGAGTAACGCACACAACCCAGCTATTAAATATGATACTACAACAGCAGGCCCAGATTTATCACGGGCAACTGTGCCCGTGGTCACAAAAACTCCTGCCCCAAGCATTCCTCCAACTCCCAAAGCTATTAAATCATACCACTCCAATTTCCTCCTCATATCTGCCCCTGACCGCTGCCTGACCTGCGTCATCTCTTGCACAGGGGTCAGCGTTGCCCCTGCCCGCTCCATCAGCCGCCTCGGTGTCTCTCTCAGAGCATTTTTATAGCTCAAACATCCCGAAAAAGAAGAACCCAAATCTTTCCCACCATCATCCTCCATAACAAAATCCTCCTTTCTTTTCACACAACCTTTCTCAGAAGAATAGACTCAAAAAAAATCTTACAGCCTTGTCAAATTATTCAATCTTTGAGTCTTTATATATCACCCTACCCACATGAGTTTGAGATAAAGATTGAATCTTTAATAAGAAATCTTTCAAGAACAGACTTCTGTGTAGATGTAAAATTTACAGACTCCCCACACAAACACATTTGAGATAAAGATTGAATCTTTAATTAAAAAATCTTTCAAAGTACAGACTTCTGTGTAGATATAAAATTTAGAGACTCCCCACATAAACACATTTGGATCTTTAACAAAAAAAATCCTTCAAGAACAGACTTTTGCGTAGATATAAAATTTACAGACTCCCACAGAAGAAGAGACTCAGAAGGATTTTATAACAGAATTGAGTGCAGAAGAAAAGGTTTGAGCTTGTCCTAGATGGATAAAGGGAGGACATCTGAGATAAAGATTGAATCTTTAATAAAATATCCTTCAAGAACAGACTTTTATGTAGATATAAAACTTACAGACTCCCAAAGAAGAAGAGTCTCAGAAGGATTTTACAACTCAAGAGCAAAGGTTTGAGGTTGTCCTAGGTGGATAAAGGGACAAACCAATGTCCTCCCAACTATGACACAGCACATCTATAAATGGCGGACATGAACATAATTTGTATCACAGATGGAGGGAGATAATTCGAAGCTGCAAGAGTATGAAAACGAGAAACACTGTGCAAAGAAAATGAGCTTATGTGATGTACTTATAACACCCATTCTCCTTAAAAAACGGGCTGGCTATAATTTTTCAAGCCGTCTGAATCTCTACCTACTAGAGTCATGGACATTAAAATAAGCTTGAATGATTATGGGCATATGGGCACTCCATTAATTACTCAAAAGTACATGAACAGTCCCCTAACCGCATTTTGAGAATGGGCGACAATTAATGTCAGTTTTCAGTGAATAGAATGCTTATTCCTCAAAACAGCTTTACACTAGTATAAACAACAAAAAAAACAATGCTTATGCTAAGGTTTTGGAACCTTCATGGTCCCTGCAACTTGCTTGCTTGTGTGGGGCCGTTAGAATCTGTCTGTGCTAGTCGAAACTCTACTGTAATGAATCCATTTTTGCTTTGAAGACCAAAGAAATTCACATTTATTCACTATTCTCGCATATGGTGGGGCATGCCCCTGTATTCTATTGTGTGATACTATGAGGTCGTTAAAGTCAAGATTTGAAGCACTTTCTAAAATCAGCATAAGCATTTTACAGTGAACTAAAAAGAGCTGGGAATAAAGTGACTTGTACTCATTCTAGCTTATCTTTGCTTCTTTCCATGCTTTTCTCTTTTCTCTTTTCTTTTCCACTTCTCTCCATATGTAAAATGAAAGCCTATTCACACATTATCCAATATTCCTAGTTGACTTCACTCCCCCCTACTAGTATATTTCTTTCTCAATACACACTTTGGAGCCTATCAAATTTCATATACATTAATAAAGAAACGAGAGCCTACCAATACACACGTTATCCTCTCCGCGAGTAAAACATTTTCATAATTTCATATTGCTTAGAGGTTTGGTCTATAAAATACAAAGGTGAATATATCATAAATCGAGCTACATTAAGCTGACGATACTATAATAGGAATGTACATAATAGTTAATTGGTTACAAATTAATATATTGGCATTTTCAACATCTCTATTATATGATATTCAGTTATTTCGATAAATGTATTTTCTTAAATGTTATGTTATCAGTCATGTTTCTTATAGATTATGACACGTGAGAACAAAAAGGATGTTCTTAAAGACTAACATTACGACAACCAAAGCCACCTCAGAAATATCCACAAGTCAAGGGAGTCGATCAACTAAGTCAAATGTTTAACCTGCATGACGACAAGACACAAATATTTTCCATTATAATTATAGAACAAAAGTACAAGGTTCGACCAAAACTGTTGAATCAGATTAGACGAACACATGAGTGCATAATCAAGTGGAATGTCGACCATCTATCGAATACTACCCGCAATATATCACATGACTCATACATCAAATAGAATAATAGTTTCGACCAGCTTGTCGAAAGAACATTCTAAAAGAGACTTCGACCCAACTGATGAAATGCATCAAAGACCAAAACTTAAGGATACTTTGACCACCTTGTAGAAACATCAATGTATGACAAAAGATTTTAATGAATATACAATATAGAGATTTGTATAGAAGTCATCTACTAACATAAGTTATGAATGTCATTACCATAGATCACTGGTTGATAACAAAAAGCATGATAATCTAAGCTTGAAGACCTTCCTGATAGGAGCTCCAGAGACCTGCTACACACAAATATCAGGGCGAGAATATTGTAGGAGTGCGGTTCAACCCTACCACGAAGCAGTTATGCTTCCTCAGAATCTTTCCTGACATGAAAGATACCTAGCCCAGCTAGAGGAAATCTGACAATGAAAAACTGACATGAAGTAATGGAATATGTGCTACATGATACATCCACATTCAATTTTCAACATACATATCATGGACTTCCAAAAGCATTTCTTGTAAAATTGATTCCATTTCACACATATGGAAAATATTGTGTGAAGATTCTCACTTAATGCATAGTACATCATGATTCATGGGTGTATTTAACATGCATAAAGAAACATAACCAAAAATCCTTCCCTTAACTATCAAAACATGTCAAGCCTATAGTTTCACAAATATCTCATCTGGCTCAAATGGTAAGTATAACTTGGATTCGTGATAGTTCATGAAGAAAAATAAAGAATGCACAAATAGATTTATATATATATATTTCACTTCAAGATGTTCATGGAAATTCAACCTATTCAGGAAGCATAAACATATAACAAAAGAATAACAGGTACAAAATGTATATAAGTCTAAGAAATTCAAAAGTCTATGCTTCCCTCACATTTCTACTCCTTAAGATTTGACTTTCACCTCTTTTATTTAAATAGTAGGAGTAACACAACTTTACCCCAAACACTAAACACACTCAAGAACAATGTTCTATGCAATCCAACATGTACTCAATGATTCTAAGTGAACATTCATATCTTCAAACATGACATAAATAAGAGAAACCTTGGGAGGCGCTAATGATATCTCACACCTTACTCATTACATTCGGCCTTATATTTAGGATATTTATTAAGAGAATTACACAATTAAAATTTAAACAATATGTAATGACATATAGAAACCCCTAAGTTATTTATGAAGACAATCATGGCAACTCAAGTCACCCTCATTACCCATCTCTCAAGGATATTTAAGTAGAAGTTTAGAGAAGCACACCCTTTTCCAATATTTAAAGTATATTTCTTCAAACAAATCTTACAAGGTAGGGTATCCAAATGATAAATATTTTTGTTAATTCCAACATAATTCAAACCCCTTCAGGTCTCTATTCGACTAATATCATCAACATCCATAGACTAATTCCTCTTGGTAATAATTTTATGATACTTGTTTCTTGTAAGTTTAACTTATTCATAGAAGGATTGCATCTTCAATAACATCTCCTTTTATAATCAACTATGAGCAATAGTCATTTTTTCTTATATTCAAATATGCTTTAGGAAACAACAAAAATAAACAACCAAGTTGTATCACTCAAGCACCTACAACCAATAAATGATGAAAGCAACTGACAAGATTCTTAACATCCTTACAAGGTTCAAATTGTTTTCTAGACAAGCTTCTAAAAGATTTGATTTGGAATGATATAAATAAATTTCTCTAAGTTTTATTAACACAATCAGAAAGATGATTTATCCACTATCATAATTTTCCCCTTAGTTCATCAATGTTTCAGATGTATCTATGTTTCCAAATCAACAGGATTTTAGAGATCTCTTTAACATTCTGATTCTTCCAATAGAGGGAATCGTTTATTAACTTAATAAGAAGGAATATGTTTGCAGTGTTCCTTTCAAAATCCAAGTGAACTAACATATGATTATACATGGGCAAGTACTAAGTTTTTTTTACAATTTTAAATATAGTCAAAAATGGGTGTTTGCTCCCAAAATAACATATTCAACTTCTACAGTTCACTTTGGAGAATACTATGGAATATAAATTTGTGGGAGTATTGATATAACTTAAATGCTAATAAAAGACAACTAATCTGCCATAAAACTAGGAGCATGAACAGCTACTTGTCAGGCATCATTCCTAAACATTAATAAAGAACAACAAACACCTACATGCCTACCCAAACGACCAAATGTTGCCTCCAAGAACAGCTTTGTAGCAACAAAAGTGAAGACAATCCAAAAGATAGCTACAAGAAAAGAATAACAATACAACAATCCAAAACCAAAATAAGCAATGGGAAGCTACAGATGAAACTAAGGATGTGTTGTCATACACTCACAATAGACAAGAATGGAATACCGAAGACTAGGAATATAAAAATTTAAAGAAAATAATAAATATGGTCTGTGGAGTTGTTGTATGCAGGGGAGGTAATTTTGCCATCAATCCCTAGGCGAGTGTAGTGGCATTCTGGTTAGGAGCTTGTGCAAAACAGCAGCATGGAAAGATGCTAGATGGATTGGTTTGTGCCAATCAATGGTGGAAGCATGTAGGGATATGTATCCTTGTTAGATGAATTCAAGGAGAATGATAGTGGAGTTGATTAGAGCACTTTATGGAATCAAAGAACTCAGACTGATGAACATGTTCCTAAAACCCTTAAAAATAGGGGTTTGGTGAAATTCCAATGTATGGACAAGGTGGGGGTCTAAAACCTAAAAAATCCTAGAGCCTAGGTTGGACCTATGAAGAATCCATAGTTGGTTCAGAAGGTTGTTAAGGATAATTTGCAAGAAATCCAAGAATTCAATGTTTAGGAGGGCTAATTAGGCCAAAAAGGCTACAAGGCCTAAAATCTTGAAAGGTATAAACTTGACTAGAAACCTTTTAAACAATCCATCCAAGTGGATCAGAATTAGTTGAAAGTGACCTAGGAATGGTTAGGAATCCCATTTCTATTTCCAAGAGCAGATTGGGAGCAAGGTGGCTCAATGGAGCCTAAGGGTGCATTGTTGGATTGAGAGGGATAGAAGAGTGAATTGAAGTTGGTGGAGAGTTCTAAGGGAAGTAGGGGATCATAGATTTTTCCTCTAGATAGGGTAGAGAAAGATACCCTAGGAAGACCAAAGAAAGGTCTTAGTTGGAGCAAGAGTGTTCTTGTGGTTAGAGCTCCCCATCAGACAGTTTTGTGTATCACCTAGTAGGATAGAGTTTTCTATATTTTATTGTTATTGTTCAGTTATTTTCTGCAATATTCATATCCCTTTTCCCTCCAAGGTTTATTTTAAGTTTCAAGTCAAATAGGCGATTATCCAATAGGAACCAACCTAGAATCCGAAAGTTTCATTTCAAGTTGCATATCCCACAAGCAGAAGTGAATCCCATGTTATGCCAGATTATCAAACTTTAGAGTTTGATAGGGTGCAAAATTTGGTGTATATGTGTGTGTGTGTGTGTGTGTGTGTGTGTGTGTGTGTGTGTGTGTGTGTACATATGTGTATAAATATATATACATACATA
>MU227547.1:2464668-2507100 GCA_018584345.1 Thuja plicata
AAATTAACTATAATGAATCTAGCTAGACCATATGTTTGGCCAAAATTAATTTTTAGTTAGAAATACAAAAATTTAGCTATGCTGATAAGTTGTCCTAAAAGGTGACAGATTACTGTGCTTTTACCCTGAAAACCACTTTTTCGAAGATCAATCTTCCTAAATTAGTCTCAAAATGGTCCTCTCTAAGGGCCTTAGGAAGGAGTGGCTCTATTCCTTGAATATTGTTAATTGTTTGAAAAGGGTTCAAAATCCCAGTTGGTCTATTCAGGGCATGATTGTTTATTGTTTGAACAATAATCAATATTTATTTAGAGTACATTATTCCCCGTATCTATAGGGAGAGAAATCAAGTGGCCTATTATTTTTCCAATGATGGTGTTGTTAAGAATTCTATCTATTGTTTGGGGACCAATGACCCCCTCCCCTTGAGGTTAATTTTTTTTTCATGTTGCTCAAGCTTGCTAAGGTGGCATCTTTATGGTGAAACATGACTCTTTACTCCCTATTTTATTTCCTAGGTACTTGTGGTGTTGCCCATTTGTTTGACCTCATGAGTATTCATTTCTTGGCCTCTCTTCATGGCATGTTGGCACTACATTTACTACTTATTATTACCCCTTGCCTTTTCATTTAGAACTTCTCATATTTTGTGGGTATTTTGAGCTTAAATTCCCTTGTATATTTTACTGGTGTGGTTTATTCCATTAATCATGTTCCTTCCATTTCCGTTCTCCCTATTTTTGCACTCTTAGATTTATTGGATGAACCCCTGGTGATAATTGGTCGAGACAAGAATAGAATTGAGCCAAATTATTTTGAGAAGTGGTAGAATGACCCTATCATTTGGGGAAATTTATCTTCAAGTGGGGTTACTCCCTTCATTGAGAAGCTTCATGGATTTGATCCATTTTTCACAAAAGCCTTCCTGAAAGGGTGGACGAATGATACTCTATCTATATATAAGGTGGAGCTAATTATCTTGGAGGAATTGATTGCAAATATTTTGGATCTTTCTTATTGTAAGGTAAGAAATGAGGGTTTTAATGAAAGTGGATCATTTAACATAAAAGACCTTACATTTGAATATGTTATGGGGGTAAATAAGATGATATCGTTCTATCCTTAGATATGAAAATGAAAGATCCAAATTGATTAACCCAAAAGGAAGGATCAATGCATAAATGATTCAACCATTTGGAAACAAGGATGAAGAAGGAAGATCTTAAGTACCCGTTTATTTATTTGAATGTGAAATAGATTTAAATAGATTGATAACCTTAATTGAATTGAATATGAGAATTGTACTAACCTTGAAATATTGCAGATCTGAAGAATGCTATTTTCTGAAGCATGTGTTAAGTTTATGGAAAATTTGAGACCGGATCTGGAATAGAAACACAGAGACGAAAAAAATCTAGAAATGTTTTTTTGCTCTGACACAGTTCTGATTTGTACCCTATTGGTTTACAGTTTGTCTACTTTAAATATGATTTATATAATGACTCTTGAAAATACCCAATGTTGGCTTTCGTAGAACAAAAAGTAACCACAGACTGGTTCAATGGTAGGAATCTATCAATGACCCCTAAATTGAAAGGTATGGTATCCCTTATGTGAAAGATATGCATTGAATTTTGTCTTTCAGTTTTTAGGGGTATGCTCTTAACCGGAGAGCAGAAGAGGTTTAACCAAGTTGCTCAAAGCTTCAAACAAATCAGGCAATGAATGAGGATTTACTCAATGACATGCAATCTGAAATGCAAACTATTATGCAGTGTGGGATGAATACAAACTACCAACTACCAGTAGAGATGAAGAAAGAGGTGTAACAATGCAATTCCCGGATTACTAAGATTGTGAAACCTCCACAATACCCAGATTATCTTGATCTCATTCTCTATTAACCATCTTCCCGAATCCTTATGCAAGAACTAATCTATCAAACTAAGATGTGCAATGTAAAGAAAACAGAGTGCTTATGCTGAAGACAATAAACATACAATCCACTGAATGAAAATAACAAAACCCGGTTCATTACTATTCATTCAATTTCCAGTATTAGCATCCTCATTCAAAACATCACACAACTAACTAAGATGAACAACAAAAATCACTTCAAACTCAGATTCGCACAAAGTAGTCCCAGCTACAGGGGTTCGCCCAAAGTAATTTTTGTCGATCTTATTTACTTTACATAAATTTACATATATAGGTCTTCTCAGAAAATGACCCATTACTTGATAATGATTGCCTCTTTACAATATTTCAAGAGGAACATTCTAATAATAAACCTGGTCGATTACAAAAACTGACAAAGCTGACAAAATGCCCAAAATGGCTACAATATACAAAAATTGGGAAGACGACACAGGTCAACAGATTATATGCCTTCTTCTGTGTAACAGATTTTCCTCTGTAAGCCTTCATTGCATCCGTTACCTTGCCCAATTCCTGAGCATTTAGAATGATTATATTGTCAACTCATATTATCCAAAAATCATGCATTTTTGTCAGTTCATCCAACCTGGCAATCCAGGATTGGAGCTTCTCTGATTCCTTTTTTATCACTGCATCTATCGTAGAGAGCTCACTGATTCTTGACACTTGGAAGTTAGTCGGATCCGCAATCTCATCTATGAAAGAAAGAACTTAGCTTTCATTCACTCTGTATTCACCAACTTGTCACTTCCAGAAACTTGAGATTTCGTGTGCAAAACTTTCAAAAACTCGAACAGTTTGTCCATCTCCTTTTGCACTAACTCAATCATAGTCTTGAGTTCATTTGCTGATCTGCTTGAGCTATCAATCATGAATTCTAGAGACTACCTCCAATAAAACAATGTCTCCTGCCCAGTCTTGAGGATACCATTGGAGATTGCAACACTAGTCTTCATATCAATCACCTCCTGCAAGGTGGCCAGTTGCTCTGTCAATCCAGTGGAGGCATTATAAATGGTCTCCTGGTGCTTTGATGTTGTATCCTTCAACTTGTCTGCATCAAGTAGAAGGTTCCCCAAATTCTCAATGATAATGGGGCCTTGAACCTTCATCACCTCTATCCATGCTCTGCCAATTTTCCCAAACTGTCTCTCTTACTGCAGCTTTAGTAGCAAGTTCTTATTTTCTTCTGCATTGGGGTCAAACTAAGAAGATGAAGTACTGCCAAGAGAATATTTAATATAATCAACTAGCTCCTTATTTGTAGACTTGAGGACTTCCTTTTTTTCTCAGAGTTCTTCTAACCTATCCTCAATCTGCTCATTGGTGGTTTTCCAGATATTCACCATTGAGTCATGCATTGGCACTCCTTGGTCCACAGTTTTTATCTGGAAATATTGAGCTAAAAGTTGATGAAACTTTCCTTCTTTCTGTGGTTCGGCTATTTCCATTAACATATTCCCGGTTGTGGAATCATTGGAAAGGGCCGCCACAGACTTTTGCTTCTTCACCTTCTTTGCCAGTGGCTGAGACGAGGTTTCCTTAAGGATCAAGTCCTTTGAAGAAATGAATTCCTCATGTTGTTTCTTCTTCTTCTCAATGGTTTCTTCCAACCATGAGTCTATGGATAACACCTTTATTGCAGACTGAAGAGCTATAGGATCAAACAAATTTTGAGCCACTGGAGGATTCTGCTTGTCTTGAGGTGGAACATGGAAGGAGGCAACCTTAGTCATTGAAAGGGCTAGAGTGTTTACCGATTGAGAGGAGTCCTGACCATCCATGGGGTTTGTGTCATCCAAGGTGATAACTAGAATCGGTGAGGGAGGGTTTGTCATAGGCACCTCTTGTTCTTTCTTCTTTTCCTTATCTTCTTCCTTCTTCATTTTCCATGTTCAGGAGCGAACCACCTCCATAGGTAGGAGTGATAGGGACATTCTTTTTCGGGGGCTAGTCAGATCCTTGCCCAATGGATTGCGCTGCACAGACTGAAACTGATGGCGCCACAGAAGAAGTAACTGCTGAAGATGATTTCTCAGCTCCTGAAGTCATTCCTCTGGATGAACCTGTGTCAGAAGTTATTTTCTGTCATGCTCTGGTCCATTCCACCCACTTGTCAGTTCTCTTGATAATGTCTCTCATGAAAAGCTCCAATGAATCAACTACTGGACTAGTTGGTGGGGAGGAAGAAATGGGCAACACCTTGATCTAGTTGTAGGATGAGGGATGCATGAAGAGGTCCTGATCTACAAGATCATATACTTCAGCAGCATTATTATACATTGTAATTTCATCCAAAGTTAAATGGGACCACAATTTCTCCCGTTTCTGATACTCATTAAAACATTCGGCCCAAAAATCCTTAGTATCTGGGACATGTCTGTAGGCATGTCCGAGCTTCAAGTGATCTCTAAAAAAACTCATAGGATCATATGGAGGCCTAAGAACCTCATAATCAAGTAGCTTGATCTTATCCTCAAAACTCTTTACCAAATTCCGGGCATCAGATCTAAATGCACAGGAATAAGGACCAACAACCACGGGGAAGGAAATTCTGCCGATCTTCTTCACAGTTGAACACAGAGTGTTCACTTCCAATATCTACTGGTAGAGCTCCACCAAGACCACCTTATCTTCAGGATACCGGGGCAATCTCTTAGGAAATCCAGAGAAGGATCCTATCTAAAGATAAGAGAAACTGAGGAATTGGATGAAAGAGCATCCATACTGAAAGATTGTCGAGATGACCTCTAGCGAGAGTCTTCTTTCTAGGCAACCTTGAAGTTCCTAACATATTCTCATTGTGAATGCATCATTCATAGCAGTGTATTCCTCAAATCTCTAATGCAGTTGCAGATTCAGATAGAACTCATATATTTTGGTGTTGTTGTCAAAATTCTGGATTACTGGTAAGTCGGGCCATAGGTGCTGAGTTGCCAAAGCATAGATCAAGTATGAAGACATGTAGAACTATTTGAATCCCTGATAGGAACTCATCCAGGATGCTAGCTTCTCACACAGGATTTCTACCCAATCAATGAACATATTTTCTGCACAGACAGCTTGAACAAGGAAGAAATTATGTTCAACGAGATCCAGGATCTCTGGTTTTTCGTCCAATCTGGTCAGCAGGGCCAAAATATCAACAATTTCCCTCTTTAGGGTTGCTCCGAAGAGATTCTTTGGCATCTTAATTTTCTTTGATCGAGGGGTCTGGAACCAGGTCTTCTGCATGTCTTCTCTCCTTAGAGTCTTCTTTTCATTAAACATAAACATAGATGAACCGAAGTCGATGTCGCAATACACGTCTTTCGTCAAAATGTCAAAAGAAGATTGGATTAGGGTTTTATCAATCATCAACAAAATAGACTGATCTGGGAACAGGATTTTCTTTGTCACTAGGCCGTATTTCTCTATACATTCTCTGACGAGCTCAGGAGCTTGAACTGCCATTGGAACCCTGCAGCTTCTACCAGACCACTGTCCTTGAGCTTCTGTGTAATAGGGTGAATTAGATGAGAATTCAATCTTCTGTGCAAATCTCTGAGATCAAAGAATCTTAGATATGTGTCAGAAACTTCTTTCTATTCACTCTCAATACCAATTAATCTGTCGTAACCAGAAGCCTTAACTATCATTTACTATAAATCTGAGAACATGAGTGAAGAGCAATGGCTTTCTATACAAAAAGGGTGAGCAGCTAATGATGGTGAATGCTAAAGAAATAGCTGCTAAGATCCGAACATTGGCACCACACGAATGACATTAAGGTGACCTAACAGACACAATCACAAGATTAGCATTTAATTTTTAATAATCAACGGCTATTCAAAATTCCCGTTTTGAAGAACATAACGGCCTCAAAATCCTCAAACTTACACTTAACTTTATGTTCATTAGCCGCTTGCTGAAACAAATCCTTAGTCTTACAGAAAAAGAACATACTTTCCTTCCGATGCCAAAATGAGTGAACATTAGACCATTTTACCTTGTGCGGGAAAATAATATAAGAGAATAGCTTTCCCGTAATCCTAGTTCCTTTATTTCGGAAAAGTATCAGGACGGCTTCACCTTTTATCCTTTGCGCACTCAAACAACTTCTTTTCCGTCGGGAGCACTTAACTTCTTATTTTCTCTTTTCACTTGTGTCGGGGTTGCACCTTTGAGACCAACTTTTCCAGATGCTACATGATCACCGCCACTACTCCGCAACTTGATATCTCCAAGAGTTGAAAAACTCTTTTTACGAACAAAAGCTTTATCAATCACTTATGTAAATCACATGTTTACCTTTTGGAAAAACAAATTGAGCATTACAGATCCGAGGGTGACTACTTATCATTTGGAAGACGTTGTGACACCCCTTTCCCAACATACCTAAATCACCTAAACATCGATGAAGTAGAAATATTGAAAACCCGCTAGGCTCAAATAGGCAAGAAAAATAATTTATCTGATAAGCACATTAGGGGAAGGTTTCAAGATGAATGAGAAGTAGGTCACCAAAGAAAAATTTTACCCCCTAGGACCTAAAGACCCTAGACTAAAATTTGGCAACATATCCTCAAGTCAATGTCACCATTGGCCAAAATTTCTGATTGCACCCTAGGGAAGAATCGACCTAAAAAGTCTCAGACTGAAATTCTATTTTCAGATCCCAGAAGTTTGTCGAAAAGGGTATCTAAATCTCCATCCCGATCTGTTGTTCTGAACCTATACCTGGAAGAAGAATGGTTTGTTTGTTGTGGGGAGGGGTTTTCCTTGGTTAAACCCCAGTTTTGGAATTAACCTCAAATATATAATTGAAATTTGTGGAATAAACAAAGTAAATGAAGCAATTCACCTTGCTCATGTAAAAGGTCCTTGTGGAGGATTCGAATCCTTGAACCCACAAGTATGGATGTACCAAATGGATGTCGAATGTAGAATGTAGAATGTATAATGTAGGATGTCTTCAAACAATTGCTTGTAGATCTTCAACACCAATCTTAAATGGGTTCTTGAATTGGAAGAGGCTTGGAGGAATGTGGATGGATAAATCTTTAACAAGAGGGCTCCATGGAGCTTGAATCCTTCAATGGCCACCAATGGATCTCCTTGATGAAAATGAATGCTTTAGAAGTGCTTGAGAATGTATGAATGCTTCAATGGCTACTAGGCTTGCTTCAAATCTTTCTTCTTCACCTTTGGAATTCACTCTTCAAGTCTTGAGCTCTTGCAATTATCAAGTCTTAGATTGTTCTTGCTTGTGGTTAGAGAGTCTTAGAGAAAACGAGAAGAGAAAGCTTCCTTTTATATGAAAATAGGGCACAATCCTCTAGAGAGGCCAAAATAGGAGAATTAAATTCCAATTGGACCCATGCCCCTAGAAGAGGACCTATATTAAATATAATTTAGGATTTGTTGTTTTGAAGACCGAAATAGCCGACCCGGAAGCGGGAATTAACTTTTTCCAAAGATCGACATCCGGAAACCCTGAGTTTCTAAAATTTGAACCCCGAGCCTAGAAAAGGTCAATTGTGACCTAGGTCAAGGTCGACATTGACCTTGACCCAAAAAGGTCGACCTTGACCCTAAGGTCAAAGTCCCAGTTTCTCAATCTGGGGTGCCAGAAATAGGTTGGAAAAAGTAGAAATGGGGCAGAACAGGGGGATAAAGCCAGATCAAAGTCAGGAACCCATTCAAGGTGCTTGAAATGACCCCAAACCACTTACTCGAAAGGCTAAACTAGTCTACCATGGAAGTGCTTCTATTTTCCGACTATACACTTATTATAGAAGAAATATTTATATGGACCACAAACCTTCTAAAGAGTTTATTTTTCTACTCTTTAAAGATGAATAAATGGAGAAGGTGAAAAGAACCAATTCAAATGAATAAAAATGTGGAACACTCAAACCCCTTTATGTGGATGTGGCCAAAGAAATAATGAGTTAATCTACCCTTGATGGGTTCATTTATAGTCTCTTTGGAAACCATTATATTTTTCTAAACCACTTCTTCCATAAACATGTGGTGTATTTTCCATTTTACTTGTTATATTCTCTTACTACTAGCTTAAATGACCATATAAATAATATTGATTCCTTGTTCTTCCATGAGGGCTTATTCTACTCATCATGGAGTATGCCAAATCAATCTCTATTTACCTTGATCCCTCCCATCCTAAACTTAAAATTGAGTATGCTCAGAATGTCATGGTCCACTACTCTAACATATCTACAAGCTCAGAGGATGATGTGTGTTGTGGGTCCACAAAACACACCCCATTTTTGGTCCTCTGACCATTGGGACCCCCCTTCATTTTTGTCTTTTGGTCTTTTGAGTCTGCCCCCTTTCCAATTTCTCGCAAGTGGGTCTCATTAAGAGCCTATTGAACCAAGTAAAGATACTTTTCTGGCATTTTTGCCTTTTCAGCGTTTCGGAGGACCTAAAGTCCTCCAAAATTCTAAAATGGTCGAAAGGCCAAAGTTCAGCCCTTTTGGTGTTTTCGACATCCAAGAACATCGAAAGGATGAAAGAATAAACCTTCAGACCTTTTAGTGTTTCGGACTCCAAAACACCGAAAGGCGCTGACATCCTCCATGGGCTATATAAGGCCTTGAAGCCCTAAATGATCTTCACTTTTCATTTATCCTTCTGCATCTATTGTTCTTCCTGCGACTTCATCATTTCACCGTTCTCACTCCTCATGGCTGACTGCTTTGCACCTTCAGCCTCTCTCACCTTCTTCCTCCACTCCTAGCTCTTGAGAGGTAGGTTTTCTCATTATTTTGCTTATCCTTCTTCGCTGTTAGGTTTAGGTTTTTTGTTTTTTTTTTTGCGTTTTGTGTGTTGGTTAGTCCAGTGCGCCTTCCCCCCAAATTTCTTAGGGTTTTTGTGCCCTTGGCCTTGCAGGGGAGGCATCTCCTTGTCTTGTCACTCCTATCCTTGTTCATGCTTTCTCCTTACGGTTTTTTTTTTTTCCCTGTCACGACCTTTTTCACAGGTTTCTAGCCTCAGAAAGGCCAAAAACCAGGTCGGGTCCTTTGTCGACCAAGTGTTCTTCACGTCTTTGGCCTTTTTTGGCATTTTGGACCTCTGAGACGTCCGAAACACTAACAAGCTTGAATCACCAAAGATGTTGTCTACCTTCTCTGAATTTTGGACTTTCGGAGTCCAAGTTTCTGTTCAGACTTTCACACCCTGAAAGTCCTAAATTTTTTGTTCCTCAAAGACTACTCTTTCACGCTTTCGGCCTTTTCAGACCCCAAACCATTTTTTGGCGTCCGTAAGCCCAAAAAGGAAAAAAGTGTGAAATATGCATTTCTGGCTACTTGAATTACTTTTATGCTTATGTTTTCCTAGCTTAGTCATTTTTCTTGCTTTTTTAGTTTCCCTTTTCAATAAAACATAGATACTTGCACCTTCCTTGTAGGAATGCCTGAGAAACAGACTGCATCACCAATGAAGTACTTATACAAGGGGAACAACCCCCCTTTGAAGATCGGGAACAAACATATTGAGATCACCGATACCGACATCGAGAACGTGGACTGGGACGAGTTCCTAATAAGATGCTCCCAGCTAGTAGGGAGATCTGAGGACTACACTTCACTAGTCCTTTCAGGCCTGGTTAATGCAACAGACCACCCAGTCATTGTCTCCTCATCAGAGATAATTATGACACTTTCCAACTATTACAGTCCAGATGAAAGAGTGGTCCAAAACATAGAAGGACAGGTGGTGCTGGACATAAGCTAGACATCATAGAAGAGGTCTTCCACCTCCACAAGGGGATAGATAAGTTCTATGAATTTTTTCATTGAAAAGGGCCTCACGTGGTTCCGAAAAAAGGGAGAAGATGCATATGAGATCATCAATGACAACTACCTCAAGCAACCCCTTGCAAAAAACAAATTGGATAGAATACACCTCAGAAGGGGGTATATGAAGGATGATATCCAGGCACAAGTGACATTACTGAGTAGAGTGTATGGACTACCCCAGTCCATCCAACTCAAAGATTGGATGATCCTCCTGATAGAGAAGATCAAAGGCCATAAGGTTAGGTTTGATTGGGGCACCATCATCAATGACATGTTGAATGAATTGATGATTCAGTAAAACACAATCCCAAATTTTTTATGAGTACCTACATTGTGTACTTATTAGTAGCACAGGTTGACTACCTAGGGCTCACCAAGAGGGAGATCATAAATGATCCAAATGCATGGCCACATTGTATATCCATAGCTAATGAGAAGGGAAAATATGCCAGAGGATAGTCCTGACTACAGGATAGTCAATGATGCCTTCATCTTCGCAATCATCTGATCCATTGAGGGTGATTTCGCAAAGAGGATGTTAGAAGAAGCAGCCACCAAGGTGAGGGCCATTGGGGCCTATTATATACAGTTTAGAACATTCACATACATCTAGGTAGCAGGATCAACTTTGAAGCCAAAGAAGCTGCCCAAGTATCCATCTGATTGGGTAATCACTCTAGAAATGACCAGGCAGCTAGCAGATGCCTATGAACATGTAAAACACAAGAAGAAACACTGCTGGGACTTCCCTATTTCTCTTGGCCCATACACTCTACAAGACATGGAGGTTTGTAATTCCTTGGCCTTTGAATGGGATGATTGTCCACTTCAGTTGTACAAGATAGTCCGGCCCTATTTTGACCCCATAGGCACATACAACCATATCATCGGCAAGTTCTACGTCCATGAACCACATCTTGAAGACCACTAGATAAAATGTATAGATGATTGCGAGGTTAGAATCAAGGATTATTACTAGATGTCTCTTACCCTTGTACAACATACTTTGAAGACCCCAATTCCCCCAAAGGTTTGGGAATATGATTCAAATGAGTTGATGGAGGCCATTTACACTACGGGTAAAATATACAGTAGGCCCATCATGAATGCAGAAATTGATAAGGATGAGAATGATGACATTGAGTACCGAGCTAGGAATGTGCTCCAAATGACTAAAACATGGATCAAAAGGCCTCATAAGATGGATCCAATCCCAGTGAAGACATTGATGGATCCACCCCATAAGGTAGATAAGCAACATAGAGAGAAGTCTACCATGTCCAAGTACAAGAAAGCACCACTACAAAAACCAAGCACAGTCTATGGCCACGAACGTGCGGTAGAGTATAATTCAAACCCAAGACACAAAGCTCCAAAAACTAGAATGAATGGGAAAATAGATCCTCCAGTAGGGTCATCACGAGATTCACGAGATGAATGCCCATCCACTTCTAGCCAATCTCCTCCTACCACCGAAAAGGGGAAGAAATCATATAAAAAGAGGAGAACTTTTGTGTCTCCACAACTGGAAACTGTACAAGAAGAGCCAGAAGAAGAAGAGGTACCTCTGATCAAAAGGAGAAGATCTCAGAGGAGGAAAGAAAAAGAGACTACCGGGAAACACAAAGAGGATCCTACAAAAAAATACAATCCCTTGGATGCCTTAGGATCAGATGAGTTCCAGATATCTGACTTTGAAGATCTAGAGGGATTTTCAGACGAAGGGCAAGACACACCAGATTATACAATAGGGTATGACATGGGAGCTCCATCACTCTTCCAGCCTTAGGTGACCCTCACTCCACCTTCAGCTCAGTTCATCAATCCAGCGTTGAATGTTCCAATCACAGAGGTAAGCTCCAATAGAGGCCAAGGGTCTGAAACTTAAGATGTCCCAACAGTCCAAGACATAACAAGGGATAAAGCCGCAGGAGAAACTCCTACTACCACTCCACCACCTCACATTCCTATTCCACCAACCTCTCTCTTGCCGCCTATTCCTACTCCACCACCTTCTCTCCCAACTCCAATGCTGACTCCACCTCCTTTGACTTCTACTCCACCACTCACAATGCCAACACCTACTCCACTACCATCTATTCCCTTACCATGCTTCATCCCAACTCCCCAAGAGTCAGTAAGCACGGAAACAGTGTTGTCCTCCAAATCCACATTAGTGGGCATGACTGGCCTTGATACATAATTGTTGATCAGTTTGTCAGGAGATGAGGGCTAAGGAAAGGATGGACCAGATAGGGAAATAGAAGAAGAGATGGGAGGAGATGAAAAGGGAGAAGGATAAATATAGGGAGAAGGTGAATAGGGAAAGGAACATGACAAAGATTCAGAGGAAGAGGTAACCCTAGGATCCCAAGGCTTAACTTTAGTCCTCCATGTTGCCCCATATGTGTCGATCACCGCATCTATAAACCTACTTTGTTTACTAAAGAGATTTAGTTGAGGAAGAGAACTTACAAAAATGAGGAAGAGGGGGAAGATACAAGTATGGCGTCTGTAGGGAAATCCTTCCACCACTCAGAGGTTACCTTACCAGCAAGGACAATATCTTATGTTACCCAAGATACTAGGGGTCATTGGAAGGCACAAGTTGCAATTCCTTCTACAAGCACTTCTCTGACACAAGCGATCCCAAAAGATTACACATTCAAATAAGTAGACTTGGGTGAGACCACTAGGGAAGGGAGAAAAACATTGGCAGCCTTAGGGCTTAAGCATGCTCTAGGATTCATTAGCAAGGATGATGAAACCATAAAGTCCTTAACAAAGTAGAATGAGGCTTTGAAGAAGTTCATTCACAAAATGGTGGTTCATATTGATCCAATTTGCCTAGAGGCCTCATTACAGGTTGTACTAAAAAAGAGTAACACCCTAGACTTACTGGCAAGTTTGACCCTATGCTTCATCCAAGAAAGTGTAGATTGGAAAGATTACTTTGAGAAGTATGGAGAAGGGGCCATCAAAGAGGTGTTTAAACCTTACAGGGTCATCTTGATTGAGGCTACAAAGTTAATAGACTTGATGGAGAATGAAGGTGACTTAGGTTCTGAGATTAAAAAAAAAAAATGGGTAGGCCACCCTCCAAGACCTAGAAATAATCAGGAGACAACGCTTCCAGATCCTGGTGAAGATATATGAGGTTGAAGAGCTCAAAAACTTTGAGACTTGGATCAAACATATGGCCAAGATAATTAAGGTCTATGAAGGGTGTCAAGCTTCCATATTGGAAAAGCAGAAGGAGGTCTTAGAGTGGGTAGAAGAGATAGATGTTTTCTTCAAGGGAATTGGCCTCAACTTATACCGAGATAAAGATAAACATATCTTATGGCCATAAAAATAAGTGGTCCAAAAATTCAGAGATATTATGGCTGGTATCAGTACCAAAGAGGCCTTACAACAGTTGTTCTATTGAAAAGAAGATATGCTAAGAATGTCTGAGCATGAAGAAGAGATCAAGTTCTTCGCTTCTGAATTGGCCATCTTCAAAGAGAAACAAGAACAAAGGGTTGACAAAGTGAAGAGGAAAGAAATAAACTATGAAGGAGATAAAGAGATAATACAAAGGCTCAGAGCTTCCCATCCAAAATTCTTTACCAAATGAGGCCTCACACTCATTCAATAATTTTTTAAGACAATTTTCTCCACACTTAGCAAATTTTCTCCAAAGGCAAAGTTTGACATTTTGGCCCCCTCAAGTTATGCAATTTTTGGCCTTTTGGCCCCTCTAGTTTTTGGCCTTTTGGCCTCTGAAAGGGCTAAAACTTTAAGACCTTCAGATTTGGTTTGACACTTAGCAATTTTGGGTACTAAAAAACTTTGGAGTAGAGGTTAGGGGCCAAAATTCTGAGTGTTTCTAGCGAGATCACCTTTTTGCATGTAAGTTGAACTCCAGATCAAATTGGTGCCTAAATTGATTTCATTTTGGAAGGACTAAGGGTCCCCTATCAGTTCCCACCATAAGAAGAACCTCCAGATGAAGATTCCAAGGAAGAAATCCAAGAATCAAGAAGAAGACTCCAAGTTCTCAGAAGAAACCCCATCTTCTTTCTCATTCTTTCCTTGACGAATTTGATCCCTCTTGCATGGACAAACCGATTGTAAATGAATTTAAAATCCATGCAATTTGTTTAGTATCACTTAGCAGTAGTTTCTTTTAAGAAAAGATTTAGTTTTAGCTTATTTTCTTTAATTTAGATTCTCTGATGCCCTAATTTCAACATTCAAAGTTTGTAGATAAAAACTCTATATATTGTACTTAAAGGCAATGTAATAAGGTTGGATTCCTAATGCAATAAAAATCTACATTTGGTGCTTCATTCATGGTGTGTTAATTGCTGCCATCTATGAGAAATTGGTGAATATGTGCATATATTGTTCATTATTTTCAAATAGCCTTTTGTTTTGTTGTGTTTTGAATTCGCATTTACATTAGTTGGAGTTTGTTGTGGTCTATCTACCTTACTATGATGAATGTGTGGAAGGGATCATCTATTGGGCTTAATGTGCACACATCTCGATGGCTTCACGATTTGATACATTTTGAATATCTTGCATGAGTGAATTCATCTTCTCTCCAAACGCTTGCATCCATTGGGTAGAGAATTGTGAATTTGTCTGATTGATACCTCGTGGGTTAGTTCCAAATCTCTCCACCATTCAATTCACAAGGAAGGGTTTACAAAAACTTATGTCTGTAGGATTTCATTTCAGTAATTTTCTTTATTTCTGGTTACCTTGCTCCTTCAATTTCTGTAGGAAATCTTAAAGTAATCATCTTGAAATACAAAATTGCATTTCTATTTCAAACGCCAATCTTTGTTAAAATGGAAAATATCAAAAAGTACTGAAGTTATTTTGCAGTTTGATGTCTTGAACATACTAGCAAAAGCCTCCTCATGAACATTCACATTTATCTTCAGCTGAGTAACCAAGAAGGTTGTGACCCGACCTCAGACAACCTTGGGAATAACTTTGTTATTCTTTCAAGGGAGGAAACTGAATCTCGAGATCCTAGCTAGTTGACTTGTGTAAAAACAATGATCAATAGAAGTGGCACTAGAAGGAGGGCCTCAAGACTGAAAAGATGGATAACATTGGATCTTTCCCTCTAGAGCAGTTCAAGAAAGTGCTTAGATCATCTCCAAAAAGAAGTGAGTTCCTTGAATGCACTCATCATCGTAGAGCTCGCAGTGACAAAGGGAAGACAAAGGAAAATTCCTCTCACCATATTACTAAGTTCTAGAATCTGCTTGGAAAGTAATCCCACATCGCTATCCCAATTATTCCCACAACCATAAATCAAAATTAGAACTTGTAAAATTAGAGTAAGCAACAACCTTGCCCAATGGATTTCTTTGCCAACGTACAAAGGTCACCATTGAATTTTGTTGGGCAGCTCCATGAGTTGCCCAAAAATCTGGAAATGTTTTGTATGCATTTCATATATGGTGAATCAAGGATAGTAGAAGAGCACATTCATGCCTTCAAAGAAATTTGCAATTGTAAGTATATCGCCCACCAAGATGTCGGTTGCTATCTATTCCCATACACTTGGGGTAATTTGCATACAAATGGTACCTTAATTACCAAGGGGGTCTATCTCAGCATGGAATGAATCCAAAACCAAATTTCTCAATCAATTCAAGTTGTATGTGGATCCGGCCATGACACATCATCAGTTCATAACAACAAGGAAAGATCCTAAGGAGCCCATCGCTATGTTCAATCATCATTTCCACAAAATGCATGAAAAGCTAGAAGCTCCTTGTACTATACCAGAGGCTACTATCATAAAATTCTACCTCAAAGCTCTAGATCCCTTCAGCTCAATTTTCTTAAGAAGGCTTCCCCCTACGAATAGAAACACAATGGAAAATGTGTACAATGAAGCCATTACATTTACACAGCAAATGGACCCACAAGAAGGGAACTTCACAATCATGTCCATCATTAACAACATCTCTTCCCCACATCCATTTTCAGCAAATAATCAATCTTTGGCCACCCACATACCCCCGCAGAATCTAATTTTGGTGCAACCATTCACAACCTTACCACCATCCATCACCTACCCAGGTTACGAAGCTCATAAGGCAGCATTTGTGGAGCAAAGAGTTGTTCCCCAAACCAAACTTGATGCTCTCTTGGCCTTTGAGCTGGATGTTGTGAAGAAAACCCTATCACAACTCACAAGTGATCTCATCAGGATGAAGTTAAATCCATCCCAGAAGAAAGGTGGATACCAACGGACATCTTCTGGTCCGAATACCTATCCTCAGAATTTGCATCCAAGTTTTAATACCTACAACAATAACAATACACTAGAGAAACCATTCGGGAAACAGAGGCCCAATAGGCCATGGAACACTAAATCCAACAATGGTAGCATCCCAGTAGACAATGATAATACTTACGAGACTGTGGAGGCCAATTTTTTTGGGGCTCTGAACTTGAACCAAAGCCATGAAGGATATGGAGGCAACTTCTACAACTAGCATACTCAAAATCCTGATGAGCCACCCATTTAGTTCAACTCCATGATGTTCTATTATTACGAATGTAGAAAAGGAGAAAGTTCAGATGCATATGCAAGGGAAGAAGAGTTCATGTTCCCATTATAGAAAGAAGATGAGCCTAAATATTCTGAATTACATGCCTTCCAAAATGATTACCAGAACTCATATAATCTACGAAGTAGGAAAGAACCTCTCACTAACAGTATACCTCCTAGAAAACAACCAACTCCCCCAGATCCTCAGGCTAGCAAAAACCCCATACCTCCTAAAGGGTCAAATGCTCTTGTGACCCCTCCACCAAACACATTTGCTAGTTACAGTAACGTAGCATGGTCAAGTGACAAATAGAGTGTCGTCAAAGAATTGAAGAAGACTAAAGAAAACATATCTATGTTCAAAGTGTTGCAAGGTTTCCCCTCTCAAAAAGAATCCCTTTGAAAATCTATGGGCCATTCAAAGCAAGGTCCATCAGCTAATGGTGCAAGAGCACCCACATCTAATGTCAACACTACTGAGGCTTTCTCTTCTATGTTCAAAGACAGGATGGAGGTTCCTCCATTCCTACTTAGTTTGCAGATGTTCAGAAAGGAATTACACAATTTCTTTATTGGTTTAGGAGATTCGTGCAATTTCATGCCCTTGTCAATTTCCCAAAAATTGGGGATGGTCCCCAAAATAACAAACTGAGTAGTGATACAACTAGATAAAACTAAAGTCAAAGTAATTGGGGTGCTCAAAGCCGTACACATTTAGTTAGTTGTCGATCCAAGAATAAAAGAGCACATTTATGTGTAGATATTGGACATCCCTAAGACTTATGGGATGTTGTTAAGTCAAGAATGGACCAAATGTCTGAGGGGATGGTTGTCTACCGATTTTACCCAATTGTGGCTACCATGGAGGGGACTGAACAATCAGATCAAGATAGATGCTGAACCCAAACTGAAAAGGATGATCACAGAGTATAATTCTCCTAATGAATTTCTCTTCACATAGACTAATTTAGCCACTTATTAGGTGGACAACATCCTCATGTTTCAGATCCAAGAAGGTGAAGAATTAGACCACAGTCCTATCCAAGGTATCCTAGAGTTGCACATTGGTGACGACAACTTCCAAAGTTTCATTGACAATATGAAAGCAATCTTAAGGCATCTAGGTAAGGATGTAGATCCCAAAATCTTGTTGCTACTAGGGTACTGCCAATTACATCAGGCTAGCCATTCAGAATTCACATGCTCCCGGGGCCGAGGAAGCATTGTCGTGAGTATTATCTCAGATTGCCCTACTGAAGAGAGTATTGGGGAGGGGGAGCATGCAATAAAAGAGGGAAGCCTTGAGGTGGCAGATAAGAGTAACACTTTGTCAGAGGTAGATAGCTCAGTCATTCCATACAACCTAAACCAAAACCAAGATAGTGGGTCGGACTCCAATAACAAAAGCTCTACCCTAAACATACTTAGTGACTAGAGTACTTCAGATGATGGAGCATGTCCACCCTAAAAAATATTTTTAGAAGATAAAGGTGAAGGAAGTTCTGAATTCCTTAAGCCCACACCTATCCAGAGGGCAAGGAAGGAAGAATTAACTTCCTCAGATAGTAATGAAGGGAAAGAACAAAAACTCAAGACCGCAGTTTTTTCCAAGGGGGGCCCAATCAAGTCAAGCCCTACTAAACAACAACAAATATGGAAATTACGCTTCGATAGTTCCAAATGCAAACATGGAGAAGGAGCGGGGATCAAACTCATAAATCCAAGAGGTAAGTCATTTTATGTTGCATACATATTATAATTTCGGTGCACTAACAATGTTGCAGAATATGAGGCGTTAGTTCATGGACTCCTCTACCTGATGAGAAAGGAATAAAAGCTTGAATGATGGAAGGAGATTCATAGTTGATCGTCAAACAAGTCCATAGCCAGTATTTTTGCAATTATAAGAGGCTTTTAACTTACCAAAACAAGGTATGGGACTTAATCAATGACTTTAAAGCCTTCAACATCAAGGCCATCCCGCGGAGAAAAAATGTTGTCATTGATGCCTTAGCAGTATCTGCGAGTTCATTACATCCAATGGAGAAGTATAAGCTAAATAAATTATCAGTTGAACTCGTTTCAGCCCCGGCCATCCCAGACAACATCACTAATTTCTAGGTCTTCCAAGATGATCAACACATCCTTGAGTTCATCATGTGTGCTGGTGTGTTCAAAAAATAGATCATAGATGAAGATAAGGAAGAAGAAGAAGAAGAAGTTGACCCTGGGGATCTCGATGATCAAGGGATCATAAACCTAAGAACACATGGAATACCAAAAGGGATGGTGGATCTAGAAAGGATTTTTGACAGCAATGGGACCACCTTGAAGAGATGACTAGATGTAGCACCTGATGGTAAAGAGTGTGAGACATACAACCTTGGCACAGAAGAAGAACCAAGAGAAGTTCACATCAGCAAAGTGGGTACCAAAGAAGGAAAGGAAAGAATGGTCCAACTCCTCATTGAATATCAAGATGTCATAGCCTGGAGCTATGAAGAATTGAAAACATACGACACCTCAGTCATAGTACACAATATTCCTCTAAAACCAGACTCCAAACCTTTTAGACAGCGCCAAAGACCTGTGAACCCTACTATGGAGCCATTGATCCAAAAGGAAGTCTAGAAGTTACTAGATGCTAGAATCATCTTTCCCATTCAACATTCCACCTGGATCATAGACTTAGTGCCAATAAAAAACAAGACTGGGGAGATCAAATTGTGTGTAGACTTCTGGAACCTGAACAAGTCCTCTCAGAAAGACAACTACCCTCTCCCATCTCTCGATGAAGTATTGTAGATAGTCAATGGGTCTCAGATGATGTATTTTTTGGACAGTTACTCAAGATACAATCAAGTAATGGTACAGGAAGAGGAAAGGATAAAAAAAATATTCACAACCAAATAGGGAACATTCACCTATTGACGGATGCCCTTTGGTGTGATCAACACTGGGGCCACTTTCCAAAGGGAAATGGACATAGCCTTCAAGGGGCTAGTGGGAAACTACATCGTCATTTATATGGATGATCTCACAGTTTTTTCATAGCAAATATCTGACCATATAGATGATCTCAAAAAATGCCTTCAAAGGTGCAGGAAATATGGGATCTCTCTCAATCCCAAGAAATGCATGTTTGGGGTAACTAAAGGCAAGCTATGGGGACATATTATTTCAAAAAATAGGATACTCATAGACCCCGAAAGGGTGGAAGCCATTTTAAATTTGACGCCGCCTCATAGCCGCAAAGAACTAAAATATTTCTTTGAGAAGCTTAACTTCGTAAGGAAGTTCATCAGCGGCTTCACACACATGCTCAAGAAGGATGCTAAGATTGAGTGGGCTTCCCTAGTAAAGAAATATTTTGAGGAAATAAACGATGCCATTTCCATGGGTCCGGTCCTCATCTTTCTTGACTACACCATCCCTTTCGAGGTCTATACTTTTGCATCTGTACACTCATACCAAGGCATCCTAACGTAGAAGAATTAAAGTGAAGATGAAAGACCTATAGCCTTCATGAGTTTCCCCTTTAAGAATTTTGAGGTCAAGTACTCTAACTTGGATAAATAGCCATTTTCTCTCGTCAAATTGGTAACGAAATTCTGACACTACATCTTGAGGAGAAAAGTCTTCGGGATAGTCCCTAATGTAGTTGTCAAGTCTCTATTGATGCAGAATGAGTTGGGAGGACAAAGAGGGAAATGGATGTAAATCCTCTAAGAGTTTGACCTAGATATCTAGCCAATGAAATTAGTGAGAGGCCAAGGCCTAATGAAGCTAATTGCCAAAGTTAAAGAAAGTCTAGTATGCCAGACCTACACTGATCAAGGTGTGATTACTAATATATGGTATCAAGACATAGTTTTCTAGCTGTTGTAGAATCGTTGCCCAAAGGGGATGAATGGTTCACAAAGAAGAGCTTTAAAAATCAAAATAAACTCCTATATGCTAAAGAATGGCCATTTGTATAAACACAATTATGAGGGTTTGTACCTCAGGTGTTTGGATAGGCTAGAAGCAAAACAAGTCCTAGAGGATTTTCATGACAAATATGGGACAGGGCAAAATTCAGCTAAAGCAACTGCTCACCAAATCCTAAGAGAAGGATATTTTTGGCCAACAATATTTAAAGACATTGGAGAGCACATGAGATCATGCCACACTTTCCAAACAAGTGCAACCACGGAGAGAAATCCAGCAATGCCCTTACAGCTGATATATTAGGTATGTCCATTTTCCCAATGGGGCTTAGATTTTGTAGGAGTGATTAACCCCCCTTCGTCTACAGGACACAAGTTTATTCTAACAACCAGTGATTACTATACACATTGGATGGAGGCCCAAGCACTAAAGAATTGCACCATGGAGGTCATAACCAAGTTCTTGGAGGAGCGTATCATAACTATGTTCAGAATGTCATTTTATCTTATATGTGAAAATGCTCCCTCTTTCTCATCCACCTCGCTCACACAATGGGGCTTTGAAAAGTAGGTAATCCTCAAATTCACCTCAAATTACTATTTTCAAGGCAACGGCGTAGTAGAGTCTACCAACAAAAACTTGATGAAAGTGATCAAACACCTCCTAGACGAAAACCCCTGGGATTGGTACACACAACTAAAGCATTCCCTATGGATCGACCGGGTGAGAATCAAGAATGCCCTGGGGACATCCCCATACCAACTAATCTATGGCCTACAACCAGTCTTCCCTATGAACTTGAAAATCCAAATCCTGAGGTTAATGGACTAATATGTGAGGGAAAAGATCAAGTATAGGTCAAACTCATGAATTTCCTCAACCTGGAGGAGAAACAGACATTGGCCCTGGAGCATGTATCAAAGCACAAGGTTGTAGTCAAGAGGTGGTTTGACAAGTGAGCCACCATTAAAGCCATCAAGATCTCTGACCTTGTCCTCATGTGGGATAAGGCAAAATAAAAATTGGGCAACAACACCAAATTCTAGAAATTATAGACATGCCCTTATCAGATGTCAGAGATCTTGGGGGAGAACACATTTAGGATCAGCACCTTAAATGGAGAGCTGACCCCATTGTTGGTCAATGGGAAATTCCTCAAGCATTATTTTGGATCCTAAGTGGGACTGCCTTCTATCCCTTGTATCATAGTCCTTTTTTCTTTCTTTATTTTCTTTCCTTCTTTTGTTGTCCTCGTCATTGGTCCTTTCTTTCGTCTGTGGTTGTTCCCCCCTTTTTGTCAGAGCTCATTTTGCTTTGGTTCAAGTGTGTCTTGGATTCATTCCAAGTGGTTCCTAAATGGGAGCAAATTTATTTCTTAGTCAAATTATCGAAGGCAACATACAGCGTAGAGAACACACCAAAAGACAAAGTGGTGACATCTATCATTGGCAAACAAGAAGAGGTTGAAAACTTGGTCATCCTAATCACCGAAACACAATAAGAAATGACACCCAAGAATGTTGGTTTCTTGAGTGTTTGTCAGTTGTGATTAGCCATGGTGCATGGATTTGGGTACCCACCAATACCATAACCCAAGTCTAAATGAATGTGAAGGCAGTAGCAAAAGAAAGAAATAGTTGAAGAAAGAGAAGAAAGAGCACACAAAATAAAAGTGGCACAAAGAGGTCACAAGTGTGGAATCTGGGTGGCACAGCCTAATCACTTCTCGGATCAATAAAAGAAGAAAGTATGGACCTAAACACATAGAATACACATACATCCAAAGCCTAATACATTTCAGGCACTCAAAAGAAAATAAGAAATGTCCAAAGAATAGAAATCTCAAGCAAAAGCTACAATATAGCAGACAAAATAGACTAGGGTGACTATGACAACCTCTACCAGGACTATGAGCACCCGAACGACAGTAGAGAAAGGTTATACTTGGGATTCAGGGAAAAAAAATTTAGGGCTATGGACGCATGAATGGAAGAAAAGCTCTTTCTAGGAAGCCCTGGTCTACATGGTGAAGGTTGGGAACGGCTGGCAAACATTCTAGATACCACAGTCAAAGGCCAAAGAAATGAACACACGTAAGCACACACTGGGAAACCAGTAGATAAATTTAAAATGGACATCTCTTGATTACAATTTTAGTGCACTAACAATGTTTCAGAACATGAGGCATTAGTTCGTGAACTCCTCTAGCTCACAAGAAAGGAATAAAAGCTTTACCAGTGGAAGGAGATTCACAGTTGGTCGTCAAACAAGTCCGCAGCCAGTATTGTTGCAATGATAAGAGGCTTTCAGCTTACTGAAATAGGGTATGGGACTTAATCAATGACTTTGAAGCCTCCAACACCAAGGCCATCCCGTGGAGAAAAAATGTTGTCGTCAATGTCTTAGTAGTATCTGCGAGTTCATTACATCCAATGGAGAAGTATAAGCTAAAGAAATTCTTAGTTGAACTTGTTGCAGCCCCTACCATCCTGGAAAACATCACTAATTTCTAGGTCTTCCAAGATGATCAACACATCCTTGAGTTCATCATGTGCATTGGTGTGTTTGAAAAATAGATCATAGATGAAGAGAAGCAAGATGAAGAAGAAGCAGTTGAACCTAGGGATCTCGACGATCAAGGGATCATAAACCTAAGGACCAATGGCATACCAAAAGGGATGGTGGAGCTAGAAAGTATTTTTTGCAGTGATGGGACCACCTTGAAGAGACACCTAGACATAGCACCTGATGGTAAAGAGTGTAAGACATACAACCTTGGCATAGAAGAAGAACCAAGAGAATTTCACATCGGTAAAGTGGGTACCAAAGAAGAAAAGGAAAGAATGGTCCAACTCCTCACTAAATATCGAGATGTCATAGCCTAGAGTTATGAAGAATTGAAAACATATGACACCTCGGTCATAGTACACAATATTCCTCTAAAACCATACTCCAAACCTTTTAGACAGCGCCAAAGACCTGTGAACCCTACTATGGAGCCATTGATCCAAAAGGAAGTCTAGAAGTTACTAGATTCCAGAATCATCTTTCCCATTCAACATTCCACCTGGATCGCAAACTTAGTGCCAGTAAGAAAGAAGACTAGGGAGATCAGATTGTGCGTAGACTTCTGGAACCTGAACCAGTCCTCTTAGAAAGACAACTACCCTCTCTCATCTCTCAATGAAGTATTGTAGATAGTCAATGGGTCTCAGATGATGTCTTTTTTGGATGGTTACTCAGGATACAATCAATTAATGGTACATGAAGAGGATAGGATAAAAACAATATTCACAACCAAATGGGGAGCATTCACCTATTGACAGATGCCCTTTGGTGTGATCAACGTTGGGGCCACTTTCAAAAAGGGAAATGGACATAGCCTTCAAGGGGCTAGTGGGAAAGTACATCATCATTTATATGGATGATCTCATAGTTTTTTCAAATCAAAGAGATGACCATATAGATGATCTCAAAAAATGTCTTCAAAGGTGCAAGAAATAGGGGATCTCTCTCAATCCCAAGAAATGTGTGTTCGGGGTAACTGAAGGCAAACTATGGGGATATATTATTTTGTAAAAAAGGATATTCATAGACCTTGAAAGGGTGGAATCCACTTTAAATTTTACATCTCATCAAAGCCACAAAGAATTAAAATATTTCTTCAAGAAGATTAACTTTATAAGGAAGTTCATCAATGGCTTCACAGAAATAGTAAAGCCCTTGAACGACATGCTCAAGAAGGATGCTAAGATTGAGTGGACTTCCCCATTAAAGATATATTTTGAGGAAATAAAGGGTGCCACTGCCATGCCTCTGGTCCTCATCAGCCCTGACTACACCATCCCTTTCAAGGTCTATTATTTTGTATCTAAACACTCATACCAAGGCATCCTAACGCAGAAGAAGGATAGTGAAGAAAAAGGACCTATAGCATTCATGAGTTGTCCCTTTAAGGATGCTAAGGTCAGGTACCCCAACTTCGATAAACATTTTTTTTCTCTCATCAAAGTGGTAAAGAAATTCAAACACTATATCTTGAGGAGCAAAGTCTTCAGGATAGTCCCTGATGCAGTTGTCAGGTCTCTATTGATGTAGAATGAGTTGGGAGAACGAAGAGGGAAATGGATGGAAATCCTCCAATATTTTGACCTAGAGATCTAGCTAATGAAATTAGTGAGAGGCCAAGGCCTAACGAAGCTAATCTCTAAAATTGAAGAAAGTCTAGTATGCCAGACCTACACTGATCAAGGTGTGATTACTGATATATGGTATCAAGAAATAGTTTACTACCTGTTGTAGAATCGCTGCCCAGAGGGGATGAATGGTTCATAAAGAAGAGGTTTAAAAATCAAAAGAAACTCCTACATGCTAAATAATGTCCAATTTTAAAAATGCAATTATGAGGGTTTGTGCCTTAGGTGTCTGGATAGGCTGGAAGCAAAACAAGTCCTAGAGGATTTTCATGAAAAATATGGGACAGGGCACGGTTCAGCTGAAGAAACTACTCACCAAATCCTAAGAGCAGGATATTTTTGGAAAACAATATTCAAAGACACTGGTGAGCACATGAGATCATGCCACACTTTCCAAACGAGTGCAACCCGGGAGAGAAATCCAGCAATGCCCTTACAGCTGATATATAAGATATGTCCATTTGCCCAATTGGGCTTAGAATTTGTAGGAGTGATTAACCCCCCTTTATTTGTAGGACACAAGTTTATTTTGATGGTCACTGATTACTGTACACATTGGATGGAGGCCCAAGCACTAAATAATTTCACCACGGAGGTCGTAACTAAGTTCTTGGAGTAGCGCATCATAACTAGGTTCATAATGCCATTTTATCTTGTATGTGACAATGTTCCCTCTTTCTCCTTCGCCTCGCTCATGCAATGGGCCTTTGAAAAGTAGGCAATCCTCAAATTCTCCTTAAATTACTATTCTTAAGGCAACGACGTAGCAAAGTCTACCAAAAAAACTTGATGACAGTGATCAAACACCTCCTAGATGACAACCCCCGGGATTGGCACACACAACTGAAGTATGCCATGTAGACCGACCGGGTGAGAATCAAGAATGCACTGGGGACATCCCCATACCAACTAGTCTATGGCCTGCAACCAGTCTTCCCTATGAACTTGAAAATCCCAATCCTGAGGTTTATGGACCAATATGTGGGGGCAAAGATTAAGTACAGGTCAGACTCGTGAATTTCCTCAACCTGGAGGAGAAACAAACATTGGCCTTGTAGCATGTATCAAAGCATAAGGTTGTATTCAAGAGGTGGTTCAACAAGTGATCCATAATTAAAGCCAGTAGGATCTCTGACCTTGTCCTCATGTGGGAAAAGGTAAAAGAAAAATCGGGCAACCACACCAAATTCTAGAAATTGTGGACATGCCCTTATCAGATATCAGAGATCTTGGGGGAGAACACTTTTAGGATTAGCACCTTAAATGGAGAGTTGACCCCATTTTAGGTCAATGGGAAATTCCTCAAGCATTATTTTGGATCCTAAGTGGGACTGCCTTTCATCCTTTGTATCATAGTCCTTTTTGCTTTCTTTGTTTTCTCTCCTTCTTTTTCGTCCTCGCCATCAGTCCTTTCTTCCGTCTATAGTTGTTCCCCCCTTTTTGTTGGGGCTCATTTTTCTTTGGGTCAAGTGTGTCTTGGATTCATTCCAAGTGGTTCCTAAATAGGAGAAGAGGTATTTCTTAGTCGAATTCTCCTAGGCAACATACAACGTAGAGAACATGCCAAAAGACAAAGTGGTGACATCTATCGTTGGCAGACAAGAAGAGGTTGAAAACTCGGTCATCCTAATCATCAAAACACATTAAGAAATGACACCCAAGAATGTTGGTTTCTTGAGTTTTTTTCACTTGCGACCAGCCTCAGTGCATGGATTCAGGTACCCACTAATCCCAGAATCCAAGTCTAAATGAATGTGAAGGTAGTAGCAAAATAAATAAATAGCTGAAGAAAGATAAGAAAGATCACACAAAAGGAAAGTGGCCCAAAGAGGTCACAAGTGTGGAATCGGGGTGGCACAGCCTAATCACTGCTCAGATCAATAAAAGAAGAAATTATGGACCTGAACACATAGAATACACATACATCTAAAGCCTAATACATTTCAAGCACTTAGAAGAAAATAAGAACTATCCAAAGAATAGAACTCTCAATAAAAAGCTACAATCTAGCAGACAAAATAGACTAGGGTGACTATGACAACCTCTACCGGGACTATGAGTGCCCGACTGACAGTAGAGCAAGGTTATACTTGGGATTCAGGGAAAACTTTTTCAGGGCTATGGATGCGTGACTGGAAAAAAAGCTCTTTCCAGGAAGCCCTGGTCTACATGGTGAAGGTTGGGTACAGGTAGCAAACATTCTGGTTACCACAATCAAAGGTCAAAGAAATGAACACACGTAAGCACACACTGGGAAACCAGTAGAAAACTTTAAAATGGACATCTCTTGATTTTTGTTCTACTGCAAAGTTATAATCTGGAAGAGTCTTGATGATGAAGAAGTGCCTTGTTCATTCCTCCCTTTTATCGGGGGCTATTTGTTGTGGGTCCACAACACACACCCCATTTTTGGTCGTCTGACCATGGGGACTCCCCTTCATTTTTTATCTTTTGGTCTGTTAAGACTACCCCCTTTCCCAGTTCCTCGCAAGTGGTTCTCATTAAGATCCTATTGAACCAAGTAAAGACACTTTTTTGGCCTTTTCACCCTTTCGACATTTCAGAGGATCTAAGTCCTCCAAAATTCTAAAATGGCCGAAAGGCCAAAGTTTGGCCCCTTCAATTTTTTCAGCCTCTAAGAACATTGAAAGGCTGAAATATTGAACCTTCAAACCTTTTGGTTTTTTAGACTTTGAAACACCAAAAGGCGTTGATGTCCTCCGCAGGCTATATAAGGGCTTGAAGCCCTAAATGATCTTCACTTTGCATTTATCCTCCTGCGTCTGTTGTGCTTCCCGTGACTTTGTCATTTTTTCATTCTCACTCCTTGTGGATGACTGCTTTGCACCTTTGGCCTCTCTCACCTTCATCCTCCACTTCCAGCTCTCGAGAGGTAGGTTTTCTCATTGTTTTGTTTGTCCTTCTTAGCTATTAGGTTTAGGTTTTTTTTTTGTTTTTTTCATTTTGGGTGTTTGTAGTCCAATGTGCCTTCCCCCCAAGTCCTTAGGGTTTTTGTGCCCTTGGTCTTATAGGGGAGGCCTCTCCTTATCTTTTCATTCATGTCCTTGTTCATGCTTTCTCCTTAGGGTTTTCTATTTTTCCATGTTGCGACCTTTGTCGCGGGTTTCGGACCTCTGAAAGGCCGAAAACTGAATCGGGTCCTTTGTCAACCAAGTGTTCTTTGCTTCTTCGGCCTTTTCAGCATTTCAAACCTTTGAGACATCCAAAACACTAACAAGTCTGAATTGCCGAAGATGTTGTCAGCCTTCTACAAAATTTGGACTTTTGGAGTCTGAGTTTCTGTTTGGACTTTCGCACCTCAAAATTCTGAAAGTTTTTGTTCCTCAAAGACTACTCTTTCGCGCTTTTGGCCTTTTCAAACCCCGAACCAGTTTTTGGTGTCTAAAAGCCTGAAAAGGTTGAAAGTGTGAAATCTGCATTTCTGGTTGCTTGAAGTTCTTTTTTGCTTATGTTTTTCTAGCTTAGTCATTTTTCCTACTTTTTTATTTTTGCTTTTCAATAAAACACTGACACTTGCACCTTCCTTGCAAGAATGCCTGAGAAACGGACTGCATCACCAATGAAGTACTTATATAAGGGGAACAAGCCACCTTTGAAGATCGGGAACAAACATATTGAGATCACCAATACCGACATCAGGAATGTGGATTGGGATGAGTTCCTGGTAAGATGCTCCCAGCCAGTATGGAGATCTGAGGACTGCACTTCACTAGTCCTTTCAGGCCTGGTTAATGCAACAGCCCACCCAGTGGTTGTCTCCTCATTAGAGATAATTATGAAACTTTCCAACTATTACAGTCTAGATGAAAGAGTGGTCTGGAACACATAAGGACAGGTGGTGCTGGACATAACGGAAGACATCATAGAAGAGGTATTCCACCTCCACAAGGATATAGACAAGTTCTATGAATTTTTCATTGAAAAGGGCCTTAGGTGGTTCTGAAACAAGGGAGAAGATGCATATGAGATCATCAATGAAAACTACCTCAAGAAACCCCTTGCAAATTTTTTTTTGGATAAAATAGACCTTAGAAAGGGGTATATAAAGGATGATATCTAGTCAGCAGTAACATTATTAAGCAGAGTGTATGGACTTCCCCAGTCCATCCAACTTGAATATTGGATGATCCTCCTGATAGATAAGATCAGAGGTCATAAGGCCAGGTTCGATTGGGGCACCATCATCAGTGACAGGTTTACTGAACAGGTGATTGCAGTAAAACACAATACCAAATTTTATATGAGTACTCACATAGTGTACTTATTAGTAGCACGGGTGGACTACCCAGGGCTCACCAAGAGGGGGAGCATAAATGATCCAAATGCATGGCCCCACATTGTATATCCATAAGTAATGAGAAGGGAAAACATGCCAGAGGATAGCTTTTACTACAGGATAGTCAATGATGCCTTCATATTTGTAATCATCTGATCCATTGAGGGTGATTTCACAAAGAAGATGTCAGAGGAAGCAACTTCCAAGGTGAGGGTCATTGGGGCCTATTATATACAGTTTAAAACATTCACATACATCTAGGTAGCAAGATCAACTTTGAAGCCAAAGAAGCTACCCAAGTATCCATTTCATTGGGTAATCACTCTAGAAATGGTCACACAACTAGCAGATACATATGAACATATAAAATACAAGAAGAAACATTATTGGTATTTCCATATTTCTCTCAGCCCATACACTCTACAAGACATGAAGGTTTTCAAGTCCTTGGCCTTCGAATGGGACAATTGTCCACTTCATCTATACAAGACAGTTCAGCCCCATTTTGACCCCATAGGCACATACAGTCATATCATTGGCAAGTTCTACATCCATGAAACACATCTTGAAGACCACTGGATAAACTGTATAGATGATCACAAAGTTAGAATCAGGGACTATTGCAGGATGTCCCTTACCCTTGCACAACATACTTTGAAGACCCAACTTCCCCCAAAGGTTTGGGAATATGATTCAGATGAGGTGATGGAGGCCATTTACACTATGGATAAAATATAGAACAGGCCCATCATGAATGCAAAAATTGATAAGGTTAAGAATGATGAAATTAATTTCTGAGCTAGGCATGTGCTCTGAATGACTGAAACATGGATCAAAAGGCCTCATAAGATGGATCCAATCCTAGTGAAGACATTTATGGATCCATCCCATAAGGCAGATAAGTAACGCGGAGAGAAATCTATCATGCCCAAGTACAAGAAAGCACCACTGCAAAACCCAAACACAGTCTATGGCCATGAATGTACAATAGAGTACAGTTCAAACCCAAGGCACAAAGCTCCAAAAACTAGAATTACTGGGAAAATAGATCCTCTAGTAGGGTCATCACAGGCTTCACTAAATGAAGGCCCATCCACTTCTGGAAAATCTCCTCCCACCACCGAAAAGGGGAAGAAAATATATAAAAGGAGGAGAACTTCTGTGTCTTCACAATTGGAAACTGTACAAGAAGAGCCAGAAGAAGAAGAAGAAGAGGTACATCTTATCAAAATGAAAAGATCTCAAAGGAGGAAAGAAAAAGAGACTACCAGGAAACACAAAGAGGATCCTAAAGAACAAGATAATCCCTTGGATTCCTTAGGATTAGATGAGTTCCATATATCTCACATTGAAGGTCTAGAAGGATTTTTAGACCAATGGAAATACACACTAGATTATACAACAGGGTATGACACAGGAGCTCCATCACTCTTCCAGCCTTAGGTGACCCTCACTCCACCTCCAACTCAACTCACCAATCCAACACCGAATGTGAAAATCATAGAGGTAAGCTCCAACACAAACCAAGGGCCTAAAACTCAAGATGCCCCAACAATCCAATACATAATAGGGGATAAAGCCATAGGAGAAACTCCCGCTACCACTCCACCACCTCACATTCTCGTTCCACTAACCTCTCTCCTGCCGCCTATTCCTACTCCACCACCTTCTCTCCCAACTCCAATATCGACTCCACCTCCTTTGACTTCTACTCCGCCACTCACAATACCAACCACTATTCCACTACCATTTGTCCCCTTACCATGCTTCATCCTAACTCCCCAAGAGTCAGTAAGCGCGGAAACCATGCTATCCTCCAAAACCACATTGGCGGGCATGACTGGCCTTGATACAAAAGTGCTGATCAATTCATCAGGAGATTAGGGCCAAGGAAAGGATGGACCATATAGGTCAACAAAAGAAGAGATGGGAGGAGATGAAAGGGGAGAAGGATAAAGATAGGGAGAAGGTGAACAGGGAAAGGAATAAGACAAAGAGTCAGAGGAAGAGGTAACCCCAGGATCCCAAGGCTTAGCTTGAGTCCTCCATGTTGCCCCATATGAGCTGGTCACCACATCTAGTAAACCTACTTGGTTTACTAAAGAGATTTAGCTGAGGAAGAGAACTTACATAGATGAGGAAGAGGGGGAAGATACAAGTATGGAATATGTAGGGTAAGCCTTCCACCACTCTGAGGTTACCATACCAGGAAGGACAATATCTTATGTTACCCAAGACACTAGGGGCCGTTGGAAGGCACAAGTTGTAATTCCTTCTATAAGCACTTCTCAGACACAAGCGACCCCTGAAGATTACACATTCAAAGAAATAGACTTGGGTGAGCCCACTAGGAAAGGGAGAAAAACATTGGCAGCCTTATAGCGTAAGCATGCTTTAGGATTCATGAGAAAGGATGAGGAAACCATAAAGTCCTTAACAGAGCAGGATGGGGATTTGAAGAAGTTCATTCACAAAATGGTGGGTCCTAATTATCCAAGTTGACCAGAGGCCTCATTACAGCCTGTACTAGAAAAGAGGAACACCCCAGACTTACTGGCAGGTTTTATCCCGTCCTTCATCCAAGCAAGTGCAGATTGGAAAGATGACTTTGAGCAGTATGGAGAAGGGGCCATCAAACAGGTGTTTAAACCTTATAGGTTCATCTTGATCAAGGCTAAAAAGTTAATAAACTTGATGGAGAATGAAGGCGCTTAGATTCTGAGATAAACAAATGGTAGGCTACCCTCCAAGACCTAGAAATAATCAGGAGACAATGCTTCCAGATTCTAGTGAAGATATATGAGGGCAAGAGCTCGAAAACTTTGAGACCAAGATCAAACGTATGGCCAAGATAATTAAGTACTATGAAGGGTGTCAAGCTTCGATATTGGAAAAGCAAAAGGAGGTCTTGGAGTGGGTAGAAGAGATAGATGTTTTCTTCACAGGAATTGGCCTCGACTTATACCGGGATGAAGATAAACATATCTTACAGCGATCAAAAGAAGTGGTCCAAAAATTTAGAGATATCCTGGCATGTATCAGTACCAAAGAGGCCTTACAACAACTATTCTTTTCAAAAGAAGAGATGCTAAGAATGTCTGAGCATGAAGAAGAGATCAAGTTCTTCGCTTCTGAATTGGCCATCTTCAGAGAGAAACAAGAACAGAGGGTCAGCAAAGTGAAGAGGAAATAAATAAACTATGAAGAAGTTCAAGAGATAATACAAAGGCTCAGAGCTGCCCATCTGGAAGTCTTTCCCAATTGAGGCCTCAAACTCATTCAATAATTTTGCAGGACAGTTTTCTCCACACTTGGAAAATTTTCTCCAAAGGCAAAGTTTGGCCTTTTGGTCTTTCGGCCCCCACAAGTTATGCAATTTTTGGACTTTAGGCCCCTCCATTTTTTGGCCTTTTAGCCTACTAGACATTTCTGCCTTTTTGCCTTTCGGCCTCCAAAATGGCCGAAACTTTCAGACCTTCAGATTTGGTTCAACACTTAGCAATTTTGGGTACTAAAAAACTTCAGAGTAGAGGTCAGGGGCTGGAATTCTGAGTGTTTCCAGCAAGATCATCTTTTTTCATGGAAGTTGAAATCCAAATCAAATTTGTGCCTAGCTTGAGTTCATTTTGGAAGGACTAAGGGTCCCATAACAGTTCACACCACAAGAAGAACCTCCAGATGAAGATTCCAAGGAAGAACTCCAAGAATCAAGAAGAAGACTCCAAGTTCTCAGAAGAAACCCCATCTTCTTTCTCTTTCTTTTATTGATGAGTTTGATCCCTCTTGCATGGAAAAATTGATTTTAAATGGATTTAAAATCCATGCAAGTTGTTTAGTATCAGTTAGCAGTAGTTTCATTTCAGCAAAGTTTTAGGTTTAGCTTATGTTCTTTAATATAGACTCTCTGATGCCCTAATTTTGGCACTCAGAGTTTGTAGATCAAAACTCTATATATTATACTCAAAGGAAATTTAATAAGGTCAGATTCCTAATGTAATAAAAATCTACATTTGGTGCTTCATTTTTGGTGTGTTAATTGCTGCCATCTATGCGAAATTGGTGAATATGTGCATACATTGTTCATTATTTTCAAAAATCCTTTTGTTTTGTTGTGTTTCAGATTCACATTTACATTAGTTGGAGTTTGATGTGGTCTATCTACCATGTTGTGATGAATGCGTGGAAGGGATCATTTATTGGGCTTAACAATAAGTCCGTCTTGTGGGTGCGCACATCTCGGTGGCTTCACGATTTGATAGATTTTGAATATCTTGTACGAGTGAATTCATCTTCTCTCCAAACCCTTGCATCAATTGGGTATAGAATTGTGACTTTGTCTGATTTATACCTCGTGGGTTGGTTCCAAATATCTCCACCATTCAATTTGCAAGGAAGGGTTTACAACAGTTTATGTTTGTAGGATTTCATTTCAGCAATTTTCTTTATTTTTGGTTACCCTACTCCTTTAATTTCTGTAGTAAATGTGAAAGTAATCATCTTCAAAATACAAAATTGCATTTCTATTTCAAACACCAACATTTGTTAAAATGGAAAATATCAAAAAGTACTAAGGTTATATTGCAGTTTGATGTCTTGAACATACCAGCAAAGGCCTCCTCATGAACATTCACATTTATCTTCAATTGAGTAACCAAGAAGGTTGTGACCCGACCCCAAAGAACCTTGGGAATAACTTCGTTATTCCTTCAAGAGAGGAAATTGAATCTCGAGATCCTAGCAAGTTTACTTGTGTAAAAACAACGCTCAACAATGCGTTAGACAAGGAAGATTATTTTCATATTGGAAACATGAATAATTCAAAGAATAACGGTAACAAAAGTTCCAGGCCTTCTTGGTCTAATAGATTTTAAATTGATGATGACAATGAGGAGTATGTCCCTTCGGTGTCTCATACTCCTAAATTAGGGGTGGTGGAGAAAGGAAAAGGGATCATGTCTGGCCAAACCTTTTGTGTTGGGGGCCTTTTAAATCCCATAATGGAAAGAAAGATAAATAAGGGGAAAAGGCCAAAATAAACAGTAAGGAGGTGGATGAGAATGAATGGGAAGGCAAAGAGGCCTAGTCTTATAGGGAGGACCCTAGTATTGAAGAGGTGGAAATTTATACACATGAAGAAGGAGCATCAACATGCTTGATATAAAATTGATAATGTGATTCCAGAGTGTGTTAAGGAAGAATTACCTGTTGATATCCCTATGGATGATATTGAGAATTTCAGGGTGTTGCTAAAAAAGGTTTTCTTTGGTCAAGCGAATTTCGCTAATTGGATCAATTATAATATCAGTTCTATTAGAGATTGAATGCATTCCAGTTTTAACAGGGTGGATAATTTACAAAGTGTCGATAATAAGGGTATGGACAATAAATCAAATAAAATATTAGCTTTAATTGAGGGGGTGGCTAAGGGTGTGAATTCTAAGAAAATGAACCAAGAGGAAAAGACTATAATGTTGGCAAATACCATTAGCAAGGCTCATAATAAGTTCAACATGGTGGTGAGTGTCAGTAAGTCTATTGGCCAAAAAAGTGATATTGGCCTTTGCATGCTCAATTATAAAGGTCAAGTTTTGAAAGTGAGTGTAAATCATAAAAAAGCAAAATTGTGTTGGAGAGTGTTGATTCTACTAGTGGGGCCATAGATGCTACTATTTTTGTTTTTTATCAAGGTAAAATGATGTCTCTTAAAGTGCAAGAGCCCTCAACTAGGATATGTAGCCAATCTAAAGTGTTGGGGGACCATTCTCAAGTCATCCAAGAGGTTATGGATATACATGAATAAATGATACACAAGAACTTGGAAGCTGGTAAAATCCTCAAGAAGTTACAATAGGTTTTTTTGGGTCCATGACCTTGTTTTTTGTTGCATCTCTATTGTTTTGCTAGTGTTGTTGGCTTGTCTTCGAGTCTAGTCTATGTCTTTCTTTGTTGATGGAGATAATTTGTTGTTAAAGGTTTTGAGACCCCTTCAAAACCTATTTACCTTAATAAAAATATATATAGTGATAAATAATATTATCTTGGAAAATAATAATAATAATTAATATAACTTAGACCCAAGATTAGTATTCTAGCAAATAATTTTTTATATGATAATGTATGCATCAAGTGGTGTATGTAAATGTTTGTTAGATAACTAAATTGAATAAACATATTTTATTTCATATATGACATATTCTTAAGAAAGGTTTATAGTTGTTTATGTTTTGTAACATATTGATGCACTCTAATTGATTCATTAATCTGTGTTCATAGATATGTGTATATAGTTTACAATCATTCAAATAAAGATTTAAAAATATTGTAGAGTTAAATTGTCTACTTGACAAGTGAAAACATTTAATTGATTTGTTTCTCGTCCTCTAGTGATTTGTGGAGTATAACTTATTTTTAACATGTCCTTGATGAATTGACGTACTATGAGCCTCATTGACACCAACATGGTTGCCAAAATAGCTTTTTTTAAAGACTACATAATGGTATTCTAGATCATGTAGTTAGTAAATCTAGGAATTGAGCATTTTAATATTTCTAGAAGGTATATTTGATCCTATCATAGCTATAGTACAAATGACATGCCATTTTGGTTAAGTTATATTTTCTATTCAAATATTTTTCTCTCTAAGAATATCTTATGCTACTATAGGAGAATATGTGGCATTTGATGAAGACTAGATATACATCTTTATGTTTCTTAGACATTTAAGAGGCTCACGAATGTACTATAGATCTAAGAATTACCTCCATTATTGACACAAGAAATTAGGATGGCTTGGGTATCACCATAATTACTTGGTTTGATAAATTCCTTAGATCATTATACCAATCAAACTAGCTTAGATAAACTTTGATTAACTCACTTATGAAATCCTTGTTTAAAATAATTTAGGAGTGTGTTGCAATCAATACACTTTAAGATAATATTCATCTTCACTCTTATATAAGGATTTCTTCATAAAGACTTAATAATTAAGTACCCAATAAATAATATCCTCCACCTAACTATTAAACAAAAAAATATTTGTCTTATTGATAGCTAATGACAACTCAAAGAAAAAATATACAAATTGTCCTAAAGTTATTTGCATCTTTTATATACAATATTTATCAACAACAATAATAATCAAATTCACATCGCTTAAAGATGTAAGAGTTGCTCAAAAAAATATTCTTTCAATGAATCTTCTTAAACTATTTATTTTACAATTTAAAAAATTAGAAAAAATTATGACTTTTATTTTAAAAAATAATTGTTTAATATTAAAAATATATAATAAAATGATAAAAAAAAAAAATTCAAATTTAATTTTCATATATTTATTATTATTTTGTTTATTATCTCAAAGTGTCTTAGTATTCTACGATAATTAATCATTTCAAAATACTCAAAGTATTGGAAGAAAGAGTTTACATTTCTATTAATATGAACTATTATATTTATTCTAGAAATGAAATTATTATTTGTTTGATCTAGTAGCTTCTAACATAAAATTGATGTAGAATTTAATGTAAGTGTGATCAAGAAAAAAAATTTGAATGTCTTTTCAACATCTATTTTGATCATCATATCTTATTTTAGTGAAATACTTAATAAATATTATTTTAGTGCAATCATGACGTGTAATATGTACATTTTTCATTCAATAATAAATTTACCATATTTATTTATTTAAAAACTCATCCTACTCATTAAAAGTGATCATAAGAACAATAAATATTAATTAAGACCTATGATACATTATTTTTTATAATATTAATTTCACAAAATATTATATCTAATTATATTAAAATATTATATCTTTTCTTTCTTAAAAACTAGAGTAATAATTATTAGACCTTTGTACTAAATTTTTTTTTTGAAATAAATTCTAAATTCCATAATCATTAGTACCTATCAAATCATATTACAAATATAAAAACATTAATTATTTGGTACAATGCAATTGTAAATACATGTAATTGAATCAACGCGTCCTTTCTTAGTTTGAATATAATATTCTTTGAATCTATCATTTGAAGGATTTAATTAAATACTCATTTTGAACGTGAATGATAAGTTTTGGGAATGCATGTGCTTACCTCTACAAATCAGCTCAATGAGTTTCATCTATCATGAAGGAAGGAAAAATAATTATTGTAACTTCAATTAAATTCTACATGAATAATCTCGCATAGTTGGTTATGGGAGAAAGCAATATTATAGATCTAATTTATTCACTTTCATTATACATGTAATCAATGAAAAGCTATGTATAAACAAGTACCTATAGAATTAAATAATTATCTATATAATATTTTTTTTAAGTAATATAGTTGTTAATATAAAATTTATATAATAATACGTTAAAATTATTAAAATTTCAATTTTGAAAGTAATTTTACTATTGGAAAAAATATTATGTCTAAAATTATTATTTTTAAAATAAATTACAGGTTTTTTAAAATATAAAAAGTAAAAAATTGAATGTTAAATAAATTTTGTATTTTTTAATTTTGTTTTTCATAAATTTAAATGAATAAGGTGAAAAGAAAAATAGAAACATTTGGAATAAATTTAGAATAGCTAAAATTAAAATGAGAGATCATTTTTTATTTTCATAAATATAGAATTTCACTTACTATTATTTCATAAGTAAATAATATATATAATTAAAAATATTATCTAACAAAAATTAAAATAGTAAAACTACTATACACTCTAGCCTTAAAAAAAACATTGCATAAGACCCCAAACTTATTAGTCAATTAGCATCACATAAATAATTTTCATTATTTTGTAAAAATATTTCACATGTATACTTTTGAAAAAAAAATAAAAAAGTTTGAAAAATAAAAATACTAAATTGTAATTGGTTGAAATACATTGTTTTAATAACTAGTTAAGAAAAACTCATTGCAATAGTATCTAGCCTAACGGCAAATACTAATAAAGGATTGATATATTTGTTTCCAAGTAGATATTTAATTTTTTTTTTTGTATTAATAATAAGGAGATCAAAACAAGGAAACCGAATCAGTTCACAATATCACAACAAAATATCAAAGTCTAGAGAGTTACATCAAAAAATGATAGAGAAAATAACAATAAGACTAGCTTAGAAGATCATCAAAGGTGTCCACCCAGGCGGTCCACCCCATGGTTCCTTCCATCCAAACGATATTCTTCTTTTTCTGAATCTGGTGCAGCAGGAAGATCATGTTGTCGGAGGCAAGTTTACTGTTCTTCTGGAGTTCCCGGTTGAACTCAGTCTTTTGAACTTGTCCTTCTCCGCCTTCATAGTGATATTTAAAATCTTTCTGCAGGTAGATATTTAAATTTGGTTATATATATATATATATATATATATATAAAGTTTTAAATCAATGAGGTTATAGATTTGAATCCTCAACAAATATTTAACAATAATATTTTTTATAAGGGTTTGAATCTTAACAAGAACTATAAGACTACATTCCAATCATCACAATACAATATTAACCACACTAATCAATTTAATTCAATGATAATTAAAACATAAATTTTTATTACAATAAATCATAAAAATATATAATCAAAATTAAAATTTACATAAGCATATAAATTAATATCATTATTCTTATATTCCAATCTACCAATATATTATTTGAAATCTACTTTAATTTCAAACTATTTTAACTTTTTGACCATTAATGGCACACTCATATGTCTTTTCTTATTACTTAAGATTTCTATTTTATAAATGTTTAGGATTTCTAGAAGTTTGAAAAAATAATATTGATGTATAATAATGAAAGACTGGCATGATTCTATATTAAAAAAAAAAACAAATGATATAGTAAAATGCTACAAACATTTGGTCCTTTTAAGTATTTATACCTTAAATTCAATATGTCATTGTTATCTTTCTTAGACAAGGCTTTGCGTGTAAGTCTAATATTTAATAAAAGCATCAGAGTTCCACTGAATAAATTCTTCTCTAGAGAGTGGCAAACCAAAAACCTTATCTAACTCATATTCATCCAAAATGTATGGTTCTTATGTCATAATCGTGAAAATCAAAGTGATCAATAATAAATTGTTTTAGGTTGCTTAAAATCATTACCTTCCAAAAGAAAGCTTAGGCATTATTCCTAGTTGGTATTATTAAAAGGCTACATAATCCCAACATAGAAAGTTCCCATCTAGTTTCTTAGAATAAATAGCCCATTTTAGATTGTTGGTGTGGGGTAGTTGAGTATCCCAACTATGCCTCTATGGAAGGCTTTGCAAAATTGTAAATTATTTATGCTTGTATTTATTTATACCAAAGGACAAACACTTTTAATTTCTTTAGTCTTTTAAAATAGGACACTATTGACTATTTTGTTGTAGGCATAAGTTGATAAGGAGATTTCCAAGACATTTATTTAAGAGTAAGGTATCATAATTTTATAACTTTTTCATTAAAAAATATGTATTGTTTGTAATTGTATTATCAGTAAAATTTCTTCAATATGATTATGGATAAATATTTTATTCTATATTGAAATATAATTGAATTCATACTTCAACTTTTCAATTAAAAATATCAATTAGAAAGTCTATGTCAATTATAGTTGTATCATCATCATGATTCTCTTGATATAATGATGTATAATCATTTTATCATATTCTAAAATAACAACTTGAGCGATGTTATTGACATATTATCTTTGGAAAAATGCTTGATTGCAAGTGGCTATGATATATGCCTTCATATATGTTCAGTTATACGATCATCCATACTTAGTAATAGTGTCATCATGAATCCCTCAAAATGGTGATGTGTGACCATTTTATCTTATAATAATTTAACATCTCAAGTCATGACATTCACTCATATTGTATAGGATTTCAACAATTATTCACTACCTATTTACAAATGGCTATGGTGAATTGGTGTAGGAGCATTGAGGGTGTTAAGAAATACAATGCATCACCCAAAAAAATCCTTTCATGTTTGGTTTGTTCTAAATGGATACCTTGATGGTTAGAGTCATCCTAGATTCTTATCACATAAGTCAATGCATAATTCAATAGTTCATTCTTGTTATAGTTGTTGATTTTGAACACGTTAATTTACTACTATTTAATAATATTTATCTTGCATTTTAAAACATCTTGATCATGAAGCCCCCAAGTTAATATAGAGGTTCAACATATCACATTCTATCTTGCCACATCATTACCATGTGTTTTGGCCATTATTTAATGCAACATGACTTGTTGAATTTCATAAAGATGGCCTATGCAAATTGTATCATACATTATAATTCCATGTCAATAGTTGAAGAAATTTCTAAACCTAATTATCTTAAAGTCGTTAATAAAATTAGTATCACAATAAAAGTTCATTTCTTATATAATTCTACTTTCACTAAATGTAGGTCATTATAAATGTTTTCAATCTAAATGAGATTTGGAAAATATGCAGTATATAGGCTAGTGCCATAATATTTGTCAATTCTAGAATTCTCGTTGTTATTTTAGCCTGTGTCCTTCTAAGGACAAGATCTATTTTCCATTAATCATAGTTGTAACTGGTGGAGTTGGGAAAACTAACACAAGTTTGATAGGCAAGCCCCTATATAACATTATCATTTTTTTTCATGTTGTGCATGTTCAAAAAAGACAACAAAGAGTGTAACAGGTGCACATAACAAATTGAAACAAACACTCCTAAATTTTGAATAGGAAAAAACCCCTACACTAGGGTGCTTAGCACACATGCCCAACACTTTTGGATAAATTTTAGAGAGACTGGTCTACATGACCTTCTAACTACTAATATATGCTTCATTATGTTTGTATAGAAACCCTTAGACTAGGGTTCCCAACACACCAATCTAGCCTTTCTAGGCTTATCTTGCAGCTTCAATATATTTATGTGTCTTACATCTAGATTCAATCTACTATATTAGTTTGATGTTCAACCATTCAAATCTTTTGTTGAAATTTATCATTTTCCTTTCATTTAACCTAGATATTAAACAAGCATCTCTTACTCAAATCCATTACAAAAAAATGGAGCATTAATCCAAAGCATTCATTTCTCCTGTTAGGATTAAAGTTGAACCTCATTAATATTCCCAATGATGTGATAAATATTTGAGATCTTAGTTTACATCCATATGCATAGGATCTTATTTTCATGCCTATCATTTTGGTGAGCCTAATATATTGTATGCTTGCACAACTTCTAATTTACATGAATTCAAATCTAATTTTCATACATGTAATTGGTATGTGCTTGTATTTATTTCAAAAATTACCTACATTACGTGCATTTAGATAGTTAGTTCGCCAACTAATTATTTTGGTGAATCATACATGCTTGCATAATTCCTGGTTTGGATTTTCACATTTGAGCCATTTTTTAGATTTAATGGAATAATTTCTAAAATTTATCACTTATTGTCTTTAGTTGGTTATGTTGGAGTGTTTTTCATTAATGTCGAGATTCTGATTCACATGACAGTTTTAGTTCTGATTTTGTCAAGTTCTTAGTTGTGTTGGTTGTCAAAGTCTTTAGTTGTGTTGACGTCAAGTGTTGTTTTTTGCAGAATTTTCTATTTTATCTTCATCGTATGTTCTGGTAGATTGCTAGTGGATGACACATGTTATCTAATTAAGTTTGTCAACTCAAATGTTTGGTGAAGTTTTCTCAGGTTTCCTAATAGTTGATTCTGTATTTTCTACTATTGGGTAAGTGCACAAAGATGGGGTACCAAAAAGGGGGTATAAGATGCCACATTTTTTCTGAAATCAGCAAACTCTGAAATTCAACGAGAAATTGAGGATAGTTAGACTCAAAATTTCAAAATGTGACAAGAACAAGAGTTGTTCTACTCCGAATCTAGTTTCTAAACTACAAATTTATTTTATAACTGGTGGAGATTAAGGCCCTCAAAAAGGGGGAGCACAAAAATTGGTCCTATTTTTTGTGAAAAAAATAACATAGCGTCTGGTGTGCTCCCCCTAAATGTTAACTTTTTTTAAAAAACAAATTAATTACTCTAGTGAGAAATTAGCTAACACCACCTAGTTTATCCTAGATTTTTCTACTAATTTATTTATGAAAGTATGATTTTTTGTGAATTTCCGAAGAGGACACATCCTGGAAACATGAAATGTGCTTGTGCTCCCCCTAGAAATTATTGAAAAATAATAAAAAAATAAAAACTTATTTTTTTTAAATGTGTAGAATGGACTCTAGTTTCTGAAAATGTAACTTGTTTCAAAATTTGACGAACGAGCCAAAATCTATGTCCAAAATAATACACATTGGTTTTTGACAAAAATTGGATATACATACAAAAGAAATTAGAGATGAAAAGATTAACATAATCAGAATTTAATATAAAATATATGGTTAGATAGCTAACAGAGATATCTACAATATCAAGCCGTCTCATTTTATCATTATTGAACCACATGCAAACTTCATAGGGAGAACACAAGAAAAAATGTGAATTTTTTGTATGTTTGTTGGAAAACATGTCTCAAACCAATTTGAATCCTCCAAGCGTTTGGGTTGGATCTTCAAGGAAAATCCAAACCTCAGGCTTGGTAAATTCTAAAGTAGTTCAAAGCGTGTACACGCTATGTAACAATAAGAGAGAGAGAGAGAGAGAGAGAGAGAGAGAGAGAGAGAGAGAGAGAGAGACCAATTCCAGCAC
>MU227547.1:2507330-2533751 GCA_018584345.1 Thuja plicata
ATGTTAGGAGAGAGAGAGAGAGAGAGAGAGAGAGAGAGAGAGAGAGAGAGAGACAGAGACAGAGAGAGAGAGAGAGAGAGAGATCATCGTAGGATACTCTTTAAGATTCTAAGTGGTTCTAATGTATCATAAGGGGTAATAATGAGTCCTAAGTGGTCCTAGGTCCCCTTAGGACCCATTAAAACCCTTTAGGACACATTAGGATCCCTTAGGACACATTAGGGTCTCTTAAGACCCCTTAGAACACATTAATCATCATAGGACACACTAATGGGCTCTAATATGTTCTAATGTGTCCTAATGTTTCGTAAGGGTTTTAATGGGTTCTAAGTGGTCCTAGGAACCCTTAGGACCCATGATGACCCATTAGGACTCATTAGGACTCATTAGGACCCCTTAGAACACATTAATAGTCATAGGACCCATTAGAGAGAGAGAGAGAGAGCATTAATCCTCGTAGGACACTCTTTACAGGTCTAAGTGGTTCTAATGTATCATAATGGGTCATAATGGATCCTAAGTGGTCCTAGAGGGTCCTATGGCCCTCTAGGACCCATTACAACCCCTTAGGACACATTAGCACCCAGTAGGACCTCTTAGGAGTCATTAGGACCTCTTAGGACCCCTTAGAATGTATTAATTGTCGTAGGACACACTAATGGGCTCTAATGATCCTAATGTTTCCTAAGGGGTTCTAATGAGTTCTAAGTGGTCCTAGGAACCCTTAGGACACACTACGACCCCTTAGGACCCTTTAAGACCCATTAGAACATATTAGGACCCCTTAGAACATGTTAAAAGTCATAGGACACATTAGAGAGAGAGAGAGAAGGTGAGGACCCCTTAGGACCCCTCTCTCTACATCTTAAGGGTCGTAAGGATTGTTAAGAGGTCTTGGGACACATTAATGTGTCCCAAGACACCTTACCATATAATAATGAATGGTAAGGGGTTATAATGGGTCTTAAGGCATCTTAAGACACATTAATGTGTCATTAGACTCCTTAAGACCCCTTACGACCCTTTAGGACCCCTAAAATGCATGTTAAGGGGTTTGAAGGGGTCCGAGGACACATTAATATGTTTTAGCACTCCTTATGACCCCTTAGGACCCTCTATGACCCCTCTCTCTACGTATTAGGGGTTGTAGGATTGTTAAGGGGTCCTAGGACACATTAATGTTTGTCATAGGACCCCTTAAACCCCTTACAACCCCCTAGGACCCCTTACCATACATTAATGAATGGTAAGGGGTCCTAAGGGGTCTTAAAGGATCCTAAGACACATTAATGTGTCCTAGGATGCTTCATGACCCCATAAAAACTTTTAAGACACCTAAGATGTATGATAAGTGGTCCAAAGGGGTCATAAGAGATCCTAGGACACATTAACCCTTATGACCCCTTAGGATCCTTAAAGACCCCTCACTCTAAATCTTATGGGTTTTAGGGGTTTTTTACATGTCCTGGGACCCCTTACAACCCCTTAGGAAACCTTACCATACACTAATGAATGGTAAGGTGTGCTAAGGGGTCACCAGTTGTCTTAAGGGGTCCTAGGACATATTAGTGTGTTGTAGGACCCCTTACGACCAGTTACAATAAACTAATGAATGGTAAGGGGTCCTAAGGGGTCCTTAGTGGTCTTAAGGGGTCCTAGGACACATTATTGTTTGTAGGACCCTTTAAGACCCCTTAGGACCCCTTACCATACACTAATGTATGGTAAGGGGTCATAAGGGGTCCTATGACACATTAATTTGTCCTAGAACCACTTATGACCCCTTAGGACCCTTTAGCACCCATAAGATGTAGGGTAAGGGGTCATAAGGGGTCAAAAGGGATCATGTCCTAGGAACCCTAATGTTCCCTTAGTACCCTTTAGGACTCCTCTCTCTACATCTTAGGTGTCATAAGGGTTGTTAACGTGACCTAGAACACATAACTATGTCCTAGGACCTCTTAAGACCCCTTAGGATCCCTTACCATACATAAGAGGTCGTAAGGGGTCTTAAGGTTTTGTAGGACACATTAATGGGTCCTAGAACCCCTTAGGACCCTTTAAGATCCCTAATATGTGTGATAAGGGGTATTAAGGTTTCGTAAGGGGTCATAAGGGGTTTTAGGACATATTAAAGTGTCCTAGGACCCTTATTACCCCTTAGGACCCTTTAAGACCCCTCTCTCTACCTCTTAGGGGTCATAAGGGTTGTTAAGGGGTCCTAAGACACATTAATGTGCCCTATGACCCCTTACCATGCACTAATGAATGGTAAGGGGTCCTAAGAGTTTGTAAGTGGTCTTAAGGGATCTTAGGACACATTAATGTATCTAAGAACCCATTATGACCCCTTAAGATCCTTTAAGACCCCTAATATTTATGGTAAGGGGTCCTAAGGTGTCCTAAGTGTCAAAAGATGTCCTAGGGAACATTAATGTGTCCTAGGACCCCTTATGACCCTTTAAGACCCCTCTCTCTAAATATTAAGGGTCATAAGAGTTGTTAAGGTGTCTTATGACATACTAATATGTCATAGGAGCCCTTAGACCCCTTATAACCCATTAATACATCTTACCATACACTAGTGTATGGTAATGTGACCTAAGGGGTTGTAAGGGGTCTTAAGACACATTAATGTGTCATAGGACCCCTTATGAACCTTTACAAATGTTTAGTACCCTTAAGATGTATGGTAATTGGTCCTAAGAGGTCATAAGGAGTTCTAGGACACATTAATTATGATCCCTTAGGATACTTTATCACCCCTAAGGTGTAGGGTAAGGGGTCCTAGGACACTTTAATATGTCCTAGGACCCCTCTCTCTACACCTTAGGTTTTTTAAAGGTTGTTAATGGGTCCTAGGACACATTATTATGTCTTAGGACTCCCTAACACCCCTTAGTACCCATTAGGACCTCTTAGGACCCCTTAGAATGCATTAATCATCATAGGACACACTAATGGGTTCTATGTCATAATGTGTCCAAATGTTTCCTAAGGGGTTCTAATGGGTTTTAAGTGGTCCTAGGAGCCCTTAGGACCCATTACAACCTCTTAGGACCCATTAAGACCCATTGTAACACATTAGGACCCATTAGGACCCCTTAGAACACATTAATAGTCATAAGACACATTACAGATAGAGAAAGAGAAGGTGAAAACCCATTACGGCCCCTTATGACCTCTTAGGACCCTTAAAGACCCCTGTCTCTACATCTTATGGGTCATAAAGGTTGTTAAGGGATCGTAGGACACATTAATATGTCCTAGTACCCCTTAGAACCCCTACGACCCCTTATGACCCCTTACCATATATTAATTAATTGTAAGGAGTCTTAAGGGCTTGTAAGTGGGCTTAAGGGGTCATATAACATATTAACATGTCTTATAACCCCTTATGACCCTTTAAAACCCCTAAGATGTATGGTAAGGTTTCCTAAGGGTCAAAAGTGGTCCTAGAAAAAAATTAATGTGTCCTAGGACCCCTTATGACCCTTTAGGACCTTTAAAGACCCCTCTCTCTACATCTTAAGGGTCATGAGGGTTTTTAAGGTTTCTTATGACACGTTAATGTGTCCTAGGACCTCTTAGACCCCTTACAACCCCTTAGGATTCCTTACCATACACTAGTGAATGGTAATGTGTCCTAAGGGGTTATAAGGGGTCTTAAGACATATTAATGTGTCATAGGACCCCTTAGGAACTTTTAGGAACCTTAATATGTATGTTAATTGGTCATAAGGGGTCTTAGAAAATAGCAATGTGTCCTAGGATCCCTTATGATCCCTTAGGACTCTTTAGCACCCCTAAGATGTAGGGTAAGGGGTCCTATGACACTTTAATATGTCTTAGAACCCCTTAGTACCCTTTAGGACCCCTCTCTCTACATCTTATATGTTGTAAGGGTTGTTAATGGGTCCTACAACACATTATTGTGTCCTAAGACTCCCTAACACCCCTTAGGACCCCTTACCATACACTAATGATTTATGAGGAGTCCTAACGGATCGTAAGTGGTCTTAAGGGATCATATGACACATTAACGTGTCATAGAACCCCTTTTGACCATTTACGATACCTAATATGTATGGTAAGGGGTCATAAATGGTCCTAGGGTGCATTAAATGGTCACAATGTGTCATAGGGGGTCCTAGGATAACCTATGACGACTTAGGATCATTAAAGACCCATCTCTACATATTAGCAGTTGTTAACAAGTCTTAAGGGGTCCTATGACACATTAATGTGTCCTAGGACCCCATATGACCCATTGAAACCCTTTAGGACCCCTAATATGTATGCTAAGGGGTCGTAAGGGGTCATAAGGGGTCATAAGGGGTCCTGGGACTTGTTAATGTATCCTAGGACCCCTTATGACCCCTCTATATATATCTTAGAGGTCATAAGGTTTGTTAAGGGATCCTAATGGGTTATAAGTGGTCTTAATGGATCCTAGGACATATTAACATGTCCTAAAACCCCTTAGGACCCTTTTACGACCCCTAAGATGTATGATAAGGGGTCCTGAGGTGTATTAATGGGTCATAATGGGTCTTAAGACATAGTAATGTGTCCAAGGACCCCTTATGACTCCTTATGGGTTGTAAGGGTTTTTAAGGGGTCCTAAGACACATTAATGTGCCCTATGACCCCTTATAACCCTTACGACCCCTTAGGACCCCTTACCATACACTAACGAATGGTAAGGGGTCCTAAGAGTTTGTAAGTGGTCTTAAGGGATCCTAGGATACATTAATGTGTCCTATAACCCCTTATGACCCTTTAAGAGCCTTTACAATCCCTAAGATGTATGGTAAGGGGCCCTAAGTTGTCTTAAGGGTCAAAAGGGGTCCTAGGAAACATTAATGTGTCCTAGGACCCCTTAGACCCATTACAACCCTTTAGGATGCCTTACTAAACACTAGTGAATGGTAGTGTGTCCTAAGGGTCTGAAAGTGGTCTTAAGACACATTAATGTGTCATAGGGCCCCTTATGACCCCTTAAAACCTTTTAGGACCCTTAAGATGTGTCGTAATTTTTCCTAAGGGGTCATAAGGGATCCTAGAACACATTAATATGTCCTAGGACCCCTTATGACTCCTTATGGCCCTTTAGCACCCCTAATATGTAGGGTAAGGGGTTCTAAGGGGTCTTAGAACACTTTAATATGTCCTACAACCCCTTATGACCCCTTAGTACCCTTTAGGACCACTGTCTCTACATAGTAGGTGTTGTAAGGGTTCTTAACATGTCCTATCACACATTACTATGTCCTAGGACTTATTAACACCCCTTAGGACCCTTGAAGACCCCTCTCTCTACATCTTAGGGGTCTTAAGGGTTGTTAAGGGGTCATAGGACACATTAATGTGTCCTAGGGCCCCTTATAATCTCTATGACCCCTTAGGACCCATTACCATACACTAATTAATTATAAGGAGTCCTAAGGGATCATAAGTGGTCTTAAGGGGTCATATGACACATTAACATTTCCTAGAACCCCTTATGATTCCTTATGACCTTTTACGACACCTAATATGTATGGTAAGGGATCCTAAGGGCTCATAAGTGCTCCTCAAAAATATTAATGTGTCCTAGGATGGCTTATGACCACTTAATATCATTGAAAACCCCTCTCTACATCTTAGGAGTTGTAAGGGTTGTTAAGGGGTCTTAAGGGGTCCTATGACACAATAATATGTCCTTGGACCCCTGATGACCCATTCTGACCCTTTAGGATCCCTAATATGTATGACAAGGGGTCCTAAGGGGTCATAAGAGGTCCTAGGACATTTTAATGTGTCCTACGACCCCTTATGACCCCTTAGGACCTGTATATATGAGAAATATATCTTCGTGCAATTAGTTTGCAAATAAAATCAATTCAACTTTGAAATAACAAAAATTAATCTTATTGAATTTAAAACATAAATAAGAATAATATCATGGCTCTCTATCTAGAAAAGATAATAATATTCTCTAAGCTTAGCATCCATTAGTGACAGTCCTAGAATGAGAAATTAAGATCTAAATGATGCAATTATGTCCTATTTTAGCTCAATTATACTAAAATGCTCCAATTAGATCACTATTATGAAAATTACACAATGAAAAGCTATGATTATGAATTGAATTTCCTATAGTAAGGATGCTCTAGATAATTGGATGTAAAGTGGTGATTTGCATTAACAAATGCACTCTATTTAAAGGATTCCCCAAGGGTAGGGGGTAGAGTGAATTAGCCATGATTATAAGTGAGTTAGGTTAATGGTTTCAAAGGTTTATACAAGAAGACAAAATGAAGGGCCAAGATGCACCTCAAGATGAGTGATGGAGAATCAATTTGGTCTTTGATCCATGTGAGCTCAATTCTTTACTCTCATTGGTTGATTTTTTTTTGTCCCATGTGGTGGGTGAGAATAATAAGAATTAATTAATTGATTTAATTGATTTATGTTATCTATGTGCACCCTTGAATGGGTTGGATTTAATTTGATTTAACTATATAATTAATTGAATAAAATCAATTGTATAATTAATTAATCTTTTTTATTTAATTAATCCAATAGCTTTGATTTTTAATTAATTCATGATTTTTGTGTGATTGCTCACTTTGTTCTTTCTTTGATTTGACTTGACCAAATTTAGGTGTCTACAAATGCCCCTCTTTGAATCAATGTGTGAAGCGCGTTGGTTCAAATAATGTTTGATATTTGATTAACTGGTGTCTGATTTGATCTTGATGACTGATTCACTAGTACAACTGTTATAATGAAAAAAATATGATGTGATGCCATGATTTGAACTGATTGATTGATGCAATGTTGATCTGATGATGGGTTTAAAGAAATCACTGATGTTTGATTTGAATTGATTTTGATGCCCCACTGATGATTTGATCAATTTTATTGAATGATAGGATGTTGCCCCTAATGATGATGAAAAATTTTGATTGATTTGAATATTTGATGTGGATATGATGCCCCCTCGGGAAATGAATCAAGATGATTTTATATGATTTGGTTGAGTTTGGGAAATTTTGATTTGTCTCCCGATAAAATTAATTTGAAAATTCCCCAGTCGTGAGAGAATGTGATGAAAAGAGATATGATTGATGAAAATATTGTTGATGTTTCAGATACGTTGATGATGTTTGGATATCACTTGATGTCAGTCGGAATCGCTTGGTTGATTTTGTATTGATGTGAATATGATAGGATAGTTAGGTTGATGGATTGATTTTCCTTCCTTAAGATCTAGAGTTAGGAATTTTGATGCTCAAGATGAGAAAATGGATAATAAGATAAATGATCAATGTTAGATGATCAATTGGATGATTTGACTGATTGATATTACAAAACAAGTTTCCTCTAGGACACTGATGGTTTGAGGCTTAGTTAGATATTTCGATGATACAAAATTATGTATTGGTAGAAGAGCGGCGTCATCCGCTGGTGAAGGTGCAGATATAGGTACAAGTTATGGAAAATTTTAGGTTTTCCCTAGATGATCAGATGGTTAGGTTTCCCCTAGGTGAGAATATGCATAGTGATGATATCCTTGATGTAGCATTCATCATTTGATGGATCAGACATTTGATGATGTACTTTGGTTATGTAATTTTGATGATATAACCATGATTAACTTTCACCTCCTTTTTAATAAATCACATAACTTGCATCATGAAAGATTAATCTATATGAATCTAGCTAACTGTCACTTTTGAAAAGAATGCATGTATTATTTTTCGTCATTGAGCTTTTTGGAACCTAAAAGGTACAACCCTCATTGGTTAGATTGGAAAACCATGTTGATATGAATACCCTCTTCTCTTCGATTTCAAAAATTAATTTGATACAACTCTCACTAGTTCAACCATGGGAGTGTGAATATAGCTTTCGTCAGATTCAATGTTGCAAGTGGATTTGGCATTAAGATATGGAAGATCTAAATGGCCAAGGTATCCTTTTGCATAAACAAACAAAGATTTAATCCCTTCCATATGAAAATATACTCAATGATTCTTTGATGATCATGTCCTTAGAAAAGGTTGCCTACTTCAATGAATTAACCTTACAAACAATCACACAGAAATCAAGAAAAATGTCATGCTTTCATCCTTGCTGATCTAGTCAAAACATCATTGATTGGCTAGAAAGACATGACTTGGAAATTCACTATCCCATCAAACTTTAGTGCTATTATTGTTGTATCCATATTTCAAATAGAACTTCATCCATTTCGATCTTTGGTTTGTATTTATTCCTGATAATAATAAGTCAATGAAGGTCAAGGATTAATGTGACAAGAAATATGAAGCCAAGATCAAAGATCAAGTTCCATGGTTTGATGCATTAATTTGTGTGAATTGGTGCCTGCTTGATGAATTCCCTAATTTGGATTAATGCCCCCAGTTGGATAGAAAGATTTTGGACTTGGGAAAATCTCAAAATTATGATGAAATTTTTTATGATTATGCAAATACAGCTTTGAGATTTTATGAAAGACTTTTGCATTTTGATTTTTTTAATAATTTCTAATTTTTTGTAAAAAAAAATTTGAGTTTTAAATTTTATTTATTTATTTTTCTTAATATTTTCAGAGATTACCAACTCTCAAACAAGATCACATTGGGTTTTCCCCAATGTCTAGCAACGTATATGGCATGAGACATGGAAGAGTAAGTTGATGTATCAGATATGGATAGGCAATGATGGATGAAGAATGTGTAGTGAATGTGACCCTTAGGACCATATCCTCAAGATTACCCAAGTTAAGGAAAAAGGATATATCAATGTGAAGCATGTTTTGGATAATCAACAAAGGTCAATGATGCAGTGCTAGATAGCATATAGGATAATGACCCAATGTCATGAAATTGGGTGGTGCAAAAGAGTGGACATGTCAATAAGTTTTTCAGAGCTTGTTTTTCATTTCATGTCCTTCATTTTGATCAAGACCAAGGGGTCAAGTTGGATAAGATATGGATAGGATAGCACAATCAAGATAAATGGGTGATGGAGGCTATGAGGGGATGGTTTGGGATTATGGAAAGACTTCTTAGGAATAATGAAGGTGGATTTTGGATAATCAATATCATGATAGGGTAGCATGGATGCAACAAGTGAATAAGATGATGGAAAGGATAATGGATGTCCAAATAATTGATGCTCATGGATATGTTCAACCTTGTCAAGATAAAAGGTGAAAGAGAGAATATGGATTCAAGTGAGATAAATGGTAGGAAGATAGAGGATAACATGGATGAAACTTGCCCCCAAGTGTAGAGTGCAAGAGGGAAGAATTACACATGACACCTGTTTACCATATTTTCATCACGATACTTGTTCAAGGCACCACAAGAAGTGGTTTTCACCATAGGATGAATTTGTTTCTCTTTAATTTTGCTACCAAGGCGCATGTTTACCAGGTTTTCACCAAGGTACCTTTTTCCAAATTTTTGGAAGATAGTGAATGTGTGATAGGAAATGGAGGAATTTATACCTCTTGCTTTCTAGATAATACCCCTTTGAAAGGTACACTATAATTACCATGGATATGGAAATGATGCTCAAAGATATTGATAAGGTGATGATAAAGGACATATATGAAGGATAAAGGTAGATGGTGGTTAAGATTTTATGCCATAGATTATATAAGAGGGATGGAAGGATCGAAATTAGGTGTTGGATAATGGATAGGAGGATAAGAAGCATGTATATTGTGGATGGAAATGTTGGAAAGATCAAATTTAGCACACACCTTGAAGAGTGATGGAGAAATGGATGAGCAATGGATGAAGGATGTAACTAAGGAAGTGGATTTTGGGATATAGGAACCCAAAGTAGACTTGGAAAGTGGAAAATGTTTGGAAGGATATGGATTGAAATCCTTTGGAAGCTTGAATGTCAACTTTGATTTTTATTTTGTGTGCAAGTATTAAAAAGTGATTTGGGAATCCATCTAGTCTTTGGTTTTTCTTTCTTTTGTGATGATTTGGAATATATTTCTTCAATGATGGATTTAGGAACCCATATTTTCTTTGACTCTTCTTTTTTCTTGGTGGACCTTTGTGGCCATTTTGACATTTCCTTTTTCTTTGTATTCACATGTAGATTATATTGGACATGTTGATATTTATACACATGTAGACTCTTGGATTTCTGATTTTTATGTTTGACATGCAAGTTTCTTCCAAAGGTTTTAGTAATTGTTAAAGGATAGGGATGATATGGAGAGTTCATGTGGATGGGTGTTTGGACATTCTTCAAGTACGTGTGCCTTCATTGATCTTGATATGTGATTGGGTAAGTTGATGGCGAGCTAGAAATGGTAGGTGTGGTGGATGGAGGGATATATGGACCCAATATGGATGGAAGGTGTGAAGGATTTAGCTTTGGGATATATGGACAAAGGATGGATTTGGGGGATGGTAAATGCATATGGTTACGTTTGAATGGAGGGATATAAGGTGTGTAAGGAATATCAACATCTTTGGAGTGAGCTACATTGTTGAGGCTCTCATCTTCAAGATTTATTTTAATACCAATAGGCTCATGAGTAGCTTTTATAGGAGAAAATTTGATAGGAGCAATTGAAGCTTGAAGACATTTACTATCATGCAAGGGATTTGAAGGAATGATGGTTTCTTGAGGTGAATATGGAGGAGTATGACAAGGATTTGATGGGATACTTTGATCTTGACAAGTATCTTTGGATGGTGTAGAGAGGGTATTTTCTCTTGATTTTCAATATGTTCATTCAAAATGGTGGAAGGGACATCTTGATCTTGGTTGGGAAGTAGACAAGATGTCAAGTTTGAAAGGACACTTTGTTCTTGAGCTGGAAGGATATAATCTTGGAAGAAATGAAAGGGTGTAAGGGGATCATCATGGGATTCTATGGATATGGGACCTTCATCAAATATTGGATAGGAATAGATATTGTCTTGATCTTGATTTTTATTGATACTTGTTTCTTCACACTTTGGATTATCCTCTTGACATGGAGCCACTTCTAACGACAAGGTATGAGTTTGGATATGCATGGGAGATTCTTTAAGGAATGACTTGGGATCCTTTTGAATAGGTATAATAGGCATTTAAGCACATGATAGCTTAGAGTCTAAGATCTTGGAAGCAGGGAAGAGACTTGCTGAAAAATGTAAATTAGCCTAGTTTTCTTTTAGAGGCATCCCTTGAGAGTAGACATAGTCAACATGGAAAGTATCATCCTTAGGTTTATTGTTTGATGGAGATGGTGTATCTGGGTTTGAAGCTTTAGGAGATGGAGGAATGGTGGAAAAGTTAGAGGTTTCTTGAGGACCATTACTAGACATAGGTTCATGGTTTAAATCTTGCTTGAGAGTAGAATCTTGTTCTTCATTAGATGACTTATTAGGATTTTGTACTTCAATTATATCACCATCAATGACATCTTGAATTTTATGCTTCAACTCCATGCAATCTGAAGTTTCATGTTCATTATGTCTATGATATGCACAATAGTTGCTCAAAAATACAAATCCACATAAAGTTATTCGAGGCAACATGATGAGATTGTTTTCAATAAGTTCTTTCAAAGTTGATTCATGAGATTGTCCCAAAAAAGTAAATGATCTATCCAATGGACATTGAAACCCACTTGTATTCACCAAAGAGGTATTGGATTCAAGATCATGATGATCTGATTTTTTTTTTCATATAATTGATAGAAAGGACTCTCAATGAAATTCAATGTAACTTACTTTTCATTCTCTTGATCAAAATAAGGATGGTCATGAAGTTGTTCTTGATCAAAGGCAGGTTTGTTGTGCTTCGATACCTCTTTGTTTGAATAAAATGGAGGTATGGATGGTCATGATCATAGATAAAAGGAAAGAGTGATCTTAATGAGGACTTGTCAGATTATGTATCCTTTTTTCTTTTTCTTCATCCTTCTTTAAGTTTGATGTGTCATAGTTATGAGGAATCTTAACTCCTAATCGAGCTAAGTTGAAGAAATATATTTCTTTATCCCTCTCCAAAAAAAATTCCATGAATTCAAGGAATATGGGATCTTGGGATGCCTCCTCAACTTCCTCCTCAGTTGCTTCTTCATCTTGATGCCTATGGAGATTTTGATCTTGATTTTCCTTATTATGATTTTGATCTTGATCATAATTATTATTATTCTCTGCCATAGGATTGATTTGTTCTTCAAATAGATTCATGATATGATCTCTTTTCTCTTTTTCAATTGATTTATTTTTCCTTTAAAATTTTCTTGACACCCTGGATTTGTAAGGATTTGATCCAATCTTTGATTTGAAAAGAGAGCACTCTATAAAAGGTATTTAAAATTGTCCTCAATTTTTTCTTACAAACTATGCAAATACCCACTGCTTTGGGTTTTTTGTTTTGTATGCATCAAAATAGAACTGGTAAGCATCACATAAATCTTTGTAAGCGCTCACTGGAAAAAGGTTATGCATTATTTTACTGTTCAAACGCGTCACTTCACTTCTTAAAAGTGGTAGAATATTGTTGGTACGCGTCACTTCTATTTTGATAGTCATTGGAACTTTTCTTAAACGTGTCACAAGATTGCTCAAAAGCATTGCAAGACTTTTCATACGCGGCACAAGATATGTTAGGAATTGATATTTCACTATTTTGGTCACCACTTGATTGATTTTAAAAAAAATTAAATTGGTTATTAGATTCAAATGGATGTTTTTTGTTTGTAAACATGGATCATCAACCACAAAAAACCCTTGTCTGAACTCCCAAACCCAAACACAAAGTGTATATTCTCTGTCATTTCCATGGGTTTTCACAATAAAATCTTCCAAGCAATCTACCTATGGCCAAATTTGGCTTTTAAATTGGATCTAGAAAGGTAGGTATTGCTAAGTAAAATGGGTTTTAATTAGAATTCCACACAAAAATATAAAATGAATCATACAAGGTCTATGTAGTCGTGATGCCCGATTTAGGCTATTAACCCTACGAGTCCAGGCATTTGATATTTTTCCCCTCTAATTTTTTCAACTTATTGAGGTTTTTTTTTTGAAGTGGGTGGAATAGATTAGCTTAATTTTGTTTCCCACTTTTGTTTGTTCTCTCTCACCATCCTTGAAAATGCAAATCTTAGGAGGCAGACCCACTAAAGTTCTAGCATGTTCATTGAAATTAAGAAACAAAATGAATAAGTAGGTTGAGAAATTTTATTCACCTAAAAGGTGAAGATCATATCCCTACTACTTCTTCAATTCCTAAACAATATTAACAAAAGGTTCATTCCAAGCCTCTTATTCTAGGGGGATTAGAGTGTGTTTAGCTTTTTTATTCACCCAAAAAGTGAATATAATACACCTAGGACTTTTCATCCACAAGCAAGGAGGCTTAATTTTAGGTTTGGTTCATTGCTTAGTTCCTTCTCATCTCAAATTTGGCATGTTTGGCATTTTGATTCACTTAAGAAAGTGAAGATTATAGGCCCAATACTTCAATTTGTGACATGAATTAACTCTTTTAATTAAAGCTAGATTTCAACTTTGACATGCCACAAGTTAAGCAATTACAAATGGATTTAGATCTTAACTTTATTCGATGTTAGCACGGCTAGGAAACATTTTTTATTTTTCTTATTTTCATTTGTTATACTCACCTAGTGGTGATCGTTCCTGCTCCTTTGCATCCCCTTCATCAATGTTAGTCCAAAACACTCAAAGCAAAGTGAGGAAATCCAAATCAAAAATAAAATTGCTCAAATTTATTAAAAGTGAGAGAATTGAGATCAAATAGGGACATCAAAATAATTAGTATCCAAATCAAAGTGAGGGATATTGTAAAAGGCTTGATAAAGATTCACAATTCGCCAATATATATGCATGCTCACCTTCCTTTGAAATTATTTGTCATAGTTCATAGCCACCTTCAATGCACTCCATCTTTTATTTTCTTAATTCTCCTCCAATTTATTGCAGTATCTGGTTTTCACACCTTCTTATGGTTTGACATCTACAAAATAACATAAAATTATCATATATTTTGCAGAATTTTGATTTAATTTGCAGAATTTAAAGCTAGTACTACACATTATTTAACAATTACTATGCACTGTTAGAAACCTTCTACGCATTACAAAAATGTTAAGATGCATTATATCTTAAGACAAAACGTTATTTAAATGCTAGTAAGCACTAATTCCATTATTAAATGCACTACAAAGCGTGATTTAAGCACTGAAAGAAATAAGACAGAAGATAGAAGAATCCTGGCACGCGTCACTTCTCTGTGTAATTGCGTTAGAATTCATATGATACATGCTATTTAATTGTGTAAAGGCATTTAAATATCTCTAAAATGCGTCAAAATTCACCAAAAATGCATCATTTAGCTTCATAAAGGCATCAAACTTCACTTCATATACATTATTTGGCTTCATAAATGCGTTACTGCACCTACAAATTTTGAAAATCTATAAAATAAAGCCACTCAAAAACACCAAAAACTCATTAAAATATTAGAATGAAGCAGGAGCCCCATGGTGGGCACCATTTGTTTATATGAGAAATATATCTTCATGAAATTAGTTTGCAAATATCATCAATTCAACTTTGAAATAACACAATTTAAGCTAATTGAATTGAAAACATAAACAAGAAGCATCGCATGGCTCTCTATCTAGAAAATCTAATAATATGCTCTCAGCTTAGCATCCATTAGTGACAGTCCTAGAATGAGGAATGAAGATCTAAATGATGGAATTATGCCCTATTTTAGCTCAATTATACTAAAATGCTCCAATTAGATCACTATTATGCAAATTCCACAATGAAAAGCTATGATTATGAATTGAATTGCCTATAGTAAGGATGCTCTAGATAATTGGATGTAAAGCGGTGATTTGCATTAAGAAATGCACTTTATTTAAAGGATTTCCCAAGGGTAGGGGGTAGATGAATTAACCATGATTAAAATTGAGTTAGGTTAATGGTTTCAAAGGTTGAGACAAGAAGACAAAATGAAGGGCCAAGATGCACCTCAATAAGAGTGATGGAGAATCAATCTGATCTTTGATCCATGTGAGCTCAATTCTTTACTCTCATTGGCTGATTGTTTTTGTCTCATGTGGTGGGTGGGAATAATAAGAATTAATTAATTGATTCATGTAAGCCATGTGCACCTTTAAATGGGTTGGATTTAATTTGATTTAACTATACAATTAATTGATTAAAATTAATTGTATAATTAATTGATCTTTTTATTTAATTAATCCAATAGCTTTGATTTTAAATTAATTTATGATTTTTGCTTGATTGCTCACTTTGTTCTTTCTTAGATTTGACTTGACCAAATTTAGGTGTTTACAGGACCCTCTAGGACCCCTCTCTCTACATCTTAGAGCTCATAAGGCTTGTTAAGGGGTCCTAATGGATTGTATGTGCTCTTAAGGGGTCCTAGGACATATTAACGTGTCCTAGAACCCCTTATAACCCCTTAGGACCCTTTAGGACCCAGGTAATATGTATGATAAGGGGTCCTAAGGTGTCATAAGGGGTCATAAGACATAGTAATGTGTCCTAGGACCCCTTATGACTCCTTAGGGACCTTAAAGAAACCTCTCTCTACATCTTAGGGGTTGTAAGGGTTTCTAAGGGTTCCTAGGGCCCCTTACAACCCCTTACCATACACTAATGAATGGTAAGAGATCATATGGGTTTGTTGGAAGTTTTAAGGGGTCCTAGGACACATTAACATGTCCTAGAACACCTTATGATCTCATAGGACCCTTTATGACCCCTAAGATGTATGGTAAGGAATCATAAGGTCTCTCTCTCTCTCTCTCTCTCTCACAGTTAAACATACATGTCAATTACCAAAATAATCATAGCATAAACAATACAATGAGAAATTATCCTTAAATGATCATGCACAAGTCAAGGGATTAAGATTACAATCAATAGTCCACTGAGAATCATGTTGATGACAATGTGTCAATTCCTGAAATTGGCTAAGTCTGAAATTTCCTAAAAACCCTCAAAATACATAATCTTTATCTTAACTCCTATGAAGTTGAAACCACTCTACAACATCATGAAAGTATATACATAAAATGTAACTTAATTATAATAATACTTAAATGTTACATTTTATGTATTGTCCTGGTGTTGGAATTGCTCTGGAAGGGCTTGTTTGATTTTAATTTCCTATTTAGAAGATTTAGAAGGTTTAACCTATAGGGCGCATGCACTATAGTGTGCATGTGCTATAGTGTGTACATGTTATAGGGCGCACATGATATGGCTTTGATTGCCCAAGCCTTAGGCTCGGGCAATCCAATCCATAGCATGTGCGCACTATAGGGCATACGCCGTATTGCTTTTGGGTGACCAAAAAGAAGTTGGTACCTTTTCGGTGCCCCTTCTTCGTGCATATACCCTATTTGTAAGCTAAAACCAATATGATCTCTGCAAGAATAATTTTAAAATGACATTTGTATATCTTCTGTGAGAACTTATGTGGCATTTTTTTGATGGATCCGTCTAAAATGCTTTTGTCAGCTAATTGTGTTCTAGTAGTTTTTTTTGAACTATTTTGTGGAGAAAGAACAAGTGTCAAACAAATCCTTCTAACATTCATTTTTCATATGTTAAACTTCTGGAAGTTTTATGGACTTATCACACATCATGTACTTACATGGAAGATTGTTATGATTTACGTTGTAGTAGAAGAAGCCTTTTTGTTTCAGAAGTACATGGCAGAGAAGTTAGTGAATTTTTAATAATTTGAATTGTATTGTATGATGTCATCTGGTATTCCTCGAGTAAGATTTGATTTTTAGGATGCATAGGTATTTGAATTAAAATAATAAGTCGCAAGTTATAATGTTTGAAAAAAAAAATACTTTGACGATTACAACAGGAATATAACTGTCAACTCGAGGAAGTTTTTTTTATGTATATTGTGATCTGAGGAATTTTTTTTAATTGAAGTATGGAAGCATGATATTTTTGTGAAGTAGACCAACAAAATTTTTTTAGTGGCCTTTTTGCAATAACCTGAAGAATGTTACTAAGTATTAAGGGAGTATTCTATATTTTTGGTTTATATTGAAAGTGTGCAAAACTAAGTCTGAAGCTGAAGACGTTGAAGAAAGAGTCCTATGATGAAGATGCTCAATCTATGTGTGTATTATTGAAAATATACAAGTCTTCCTATATGCTAAATAAATGGTGTTAGATACTTGAGGGATATAGGTTTTGATTTTGTCATAACAAAGACACAAAGCTATGTCTATGTATTATGTATCAATTGGAGAAAATCTACTGCTAACTGGAAAAAATCTACTGCTAAGGGGTTTTCAGGTTAACCACAATATTGATATCTCATATTGCTTAGATATTTGGTTAATTGATCACAACATTATAATTCTTAATGCAATTTAATCAATTGTTCAATTAACTACATAATTATTATTAGTGTATAACACTTGATCAATTATTTAGTTAACTGCATATATTGTTGTTTCATATTACGTTTGTAATACATTTTGTGAGAAAAATCTATTATGAAGTCAACTCTACAAGTCAAAATGAACATCAACCTCAACATCTTCATGAATACTTTGACACAAGAGACTCATGAAGGTATAAAATTGTATTTAATTAGTTTAAATCAAATCTAGCCTCTACTACATTACAACATGCTTTCAATTATGTCATATTTTAATTTGATTTCATGGTTAATTCCAAAACTGGGGTTTGGCCAAGGTAAACTCCCATCAACCCAACATTTTCATTATTTTGCATCTTTAGGTGACATTTTGGGAGACATGAATTTGGAATCAAATAAAATAAATAGACCTACAAATTAGACTTTCATAGATCCAAAAAATTAGGGTCAACATCGCTTCAAGCAATGTAGTCCAAGCTATTTTAAAAAAAAATGGGGAAGGTTTTGAACAACATACTAATTCTAAAAAAACTAGTCCATTTGTATCCTACATTCCTAAGTCAATGTCACCCCAAGTGACATTCAACTCTTACTTTAAGCCTTGTAACATAAAATTTTTGGTTTGGCATAATAATACAGGGTTCTAGAGTGGTTCCCTAATATGACACCAAACACACCTCGGTTACATTGGAAGGAAGATAAACCACTAGGCTCGAGAGGACTTAAGCATTGAGTGAGTGAAATGATCCTTTGCTATAATTAAGGGTTGATTAGGTAAATGTGGACAATGTAAGATTGAAGACTATAAGGGAAGGAATAGTGAGTTTCAGAATGCATAGGTTGACAAAAAGTAGATAGATCAATTTTTTAACTACAAACAGAGCCCAGAGACTACAACTAATTTGTAAAATCAATTTGAAGAAGATTTGGAGGGACTATGGTGACTTGGTTAATGTTTTCCTGGGACTACACCGATTGGGTCAACCTTTTTGGTGAAATGGTCAGCTCTTCCCTTAGGATTCGTGACAAGGGACTAACCGCCTCTTGTGGATTCTCTAAGTCTAGTGGTTGTATCATGAATTGATAGGTCAATATTTTGGTGCAATAGAAACCACACTTGTAACAAGTGGTATTAGAGATTGGTCTGAGGGGGAGATTATTGAAAAAATAGTCAGCACTCCCCCCGAGATTTGTGACAAGGGAATACCCGCCTCCTGTGGATTCTATAATTCTAGTGGTTGTATCAAGAATTGGCAGCCTGTCAATATTTTGGTGCAACGACAACCACACTTGTAACAGACTTGTTTGCTACACTTTTGACTATTTTTAGTCAGAGACTATTTGCAAGGTTCTGAACTTCCTAAATCTGATCTAGTGTGAGAACAAATTATTCCTGCACATAAAAATAGAGGAAATATTGTGTAGAAATGATTTTGCCTCAGTCAATCCCCAATTGTGGAATCAACCTTGAAATTGAAATGAAATATGCATAAAAGGAAAGTGTGCTAATGTAAAGTAGAGGCTAGATCTAAAATGTAAATACTTATACCTTCACAAATGGACTTGATGCCATAATGTCTATCAAGATATTTATAGTTTCTTGAATGTCGTATGTATTTTTGGGATCTTTAAATGTAGAGAAGAATCAAGGATTCCCTTCATAAATGCGTAGAATTTAAAATACTCCTCAAATATCCAATGTTCTTATGCTTTATTGACTCTTTCCTTGAGAAGAAGAACTATATTCACAATGATATGCATGTATTTGAAAGAAGGATGTCCTTTCTTGATTGACGTATCCTCTACTTATCCTTCATGAGGGACAAAATCTTTCTATAATGTAGAAGATTGCCTTCAAATGATACATTGGAGGCTTGAAATCTACTTGAGAATGCTTGGATGTGAAATTATAAGAGAGAGATTTAATTCTTGATGCCTTCTTCTTGTCTTATGTCCAAATGCAAAGAGGTAGATTTTTTATATACCTCTCGCAAGAATTTTGCAGCTCAAAACTTGTAGGAAGATGAAGGGATTTTAGATTTCTTACCTAACCATTGAGACAAGCCCCTGATTTAAATTTTGAGGCGAACCTTAGGGGATAGGCCAACTGGGTCGACCTATTCCCACCAAAATATCTTAAAATTTAGCATAGGGATTAAGAATGTGGAGAAGATGTTGGAATGGAAAGAGAAATCGAGGTTGAATCAAGCATAATGAACATGAAAACCTAAGAACTTTAAATGGGGCCTAATTGAACATCTAATTATAAGTGCTTGTACAATTTTGAATTGTACAAGCCCAAATTTTATAAATAGGTTCATTTTTGTCTCCTCTTTCTAGATTTGTAGTTGTTGTCTTCATATATGTTCTATTTTTTACTATCCATGTTAAAAAAAACCTTAATTTCACACCTTTGGCCTTATTATCTAGCACCCATTTTACATACTTTTTTATGACATTATTTTTCCATTAGTATGAAAAGAATACTTTCGGTAAGCATACACCGAAAGACAGAACAAAGAGAAAACCGAAAATACAGATATAAGAGATCACTGAAAACTACTAAGTACAAAGAAAACCGATGACAAAATTTTGTGTGTAAACCGAAATTGTAAAATGGAAAGGATAAAGAGGAACCCAAAAAGTAGGTCATAGTGAAAATTGAGAGAACAGTCACAGAGGAACCCGAAAGATGAAAGACAGTTCAAGCAGGGACACTAAGAATTAGTCTAACTGACTTCAGAGCATAATCGACTGACAAAAACTTAAAGTCAGTTGCAGCCCACAAAAAGTGGATCTGACTTCCACGTCAGATAAAATGGTCTTATTCTATTTATAGAATCTTGATTTGTTTTTTAAAAAGCATTTCTATAGGGACAAGAAACATGAATGTAAGTTCTTTAATCAGTCTAACTAATTTAAAACACATAGACTAGCAGATCAAGGTAAAGTTGTAAACCTGTGATCTTAGAGTTAACATTGTTTTACGTGAAAATTGATTAGGTCAATCTATCTTATAAATAGATGATGTAATCATTCATTACTAAGAATGAGAGGATGATGTAAAAGGATATGAGAGGATGAATGAAGCATATGAGCACATCTATGGATCAGATTTAATGTTTCATGAACCTGATGACATTAATTTGTCATTAGTATTCAAACAACATTTTTGGTAAGCTTACACCGACAGACAGTAAAGGGCAAACCGAAGATCAGATTAGAAGATCACCAAAAATACTAAGATACAGTGGAACTTGACAATGGAACCTGACAAAGGAACCCAAAATGCATGTTACAATGCGACCGACAAAATAGATACAATGCAACCGACAGTGAAACCCGAAGGACAGTCAAGCATGACCGATAGACAGAACCAAAAGTCAGTTGCAGCCCGTAAAAATTGGATCTGACTTCCACGTCAGATAAGGCAAGTGTATTCTATTTATAGGATACTTAATTGTTTTAAATCCATTTCTTTAGGGACAAGAAACATTAATGTAAGTGTTTTAATCAGTCTAACTGATTTAAAGCACATAGACTAGGAGATCTAGGTGTAAGTTGTAAACCTGATCTTAGAGTTAACATTATTTTTATCACAACTCGATGAAGTCAATCCATCTATAAATAGATTATTTAATCATTCATTAGAATGTGTATGAAAGAGAGAGGAGAAAAGAATGAACATATCTATGGATTGAATTCATAGTTTCAAAAACCACAGCAGAAAAATAAGAATTTGGTTAGCAGAACCAAGAACAGAGGAAACTGATAATTAGAGGTATTATTCAATCACAACTAAGGTGATATTATTTTTATGTGAACTACATAGGATCTGTATCAGTAATAGAGGTCAATTTGTAATTTTCTATCATTCTAACAAGTGGAGCAAAGTGTAAAAATTCCTTTCAAGAAAGGTGGATTTAACAGTCCAATATCAAATCTCTTAACCAAGTGCAAACCTAATAGTGTTGCTAAAATCTCTTAACAGAGTAGAATTTAACAGGTCTCCACTAATACTCCTAACAGGGTAGATCATCAGAAGTGATCAAAATTGTAAGCCTTAACTGGCCCCTTCCATTTGTATGTGGTAGATTTGGCCTTGTTAACTAACCATACACTTCAACATAGTCCTTCATCAGATACACACAAGACCGAATATGAGATTATTCATCCTGCCTACGTACATGATTCGACATGTTGCCTTCTATCCAGACGGGGTTTTTGAAATAGCTCTCAGAACGAGAGTCTCACAACCATAGACCAATCTAGGAATGAAAGATTTTTCTCCATGAATGTAATACAATGCAAGATTATTCTAAGAATTCAAAGATGCAAGATTAATCTAAGACATGATTTCAATGCAATTATTCTAGAAATTGAAATTAATCTATTGCAAAATGAGATTATTATATATGAACTAAGAATGTAGCAACAATTTAGTATTCTAACAATGCATATTTTCTCCAAGGTAATCAGGGGTTTTGAATGAACAATGGGAGTTCTTTTATAGACTCAGAGATGATCAAAATAGAAACTTTCCTCTATGAAATAAAATAGATAGAAAAGCCAGTTTAAATTAGAAAATTTTATTTAAAAGAAAACAATAAATTGTTTTCCCCTTGCTTTAACTGTTTTCTCTCTTTGATTTTAACTGTTTTATTTGATTTTAATTGTTTTCTTTCTCTTTAAAGCATAATTAATTCAAAGATTCTATTTCTGAATAGAACAAAGATTTTTGAGAGAATATCCAATTAATTAAATAAATATGACCTCATAAATAGGTTTTTCTCAATTATCTAAATATTTAAATTCAATTATTGAAATGAGGATATTTATTTAATAATCAAATATTATTTAATTCCTTTTTATGTGTTTTAGCTAAAAGGGGTGAATTTAATTTAATTAAAGTGCTAGGACTTTATTAATTAAATTAATTTGATCATAAGGTTTGTTTAGCCAATAGATATTTAGGAATTAAATATAATGTATGATTAATGTAGATTTAGGATTTTCTACATTGGACACTTAGGTTGAGTAGAGTTAGTTAAAACTCAGAATTGCCTAGTACAATAGGACTTTGATGATTCAGAAGAATGACAAATGCAACAAAATTGGTTAGGGTTGCAAGATGCCAATTTTGGGGTGTTACATTTTGCCCCTCTTTGAATTTATGTGTGAGCAGTGCATTGATTCAAAGAATAGTCTAATGTTTGAAGCATAGAAGAATAGATTTCGAAAATTGATGATGCAAAGATCGATTGATGAAGATTTCAGAGCCACCTCCAAGATAGAGCTTGACTCTCCGAAGTCTAGGTTAGGTTGTCAAGACATCGGTCAAATAGAGTTTTCGGGGGTCATCTTCAGAACGAAGCTTGATCCCCAGGGATCCAAGTTAGAATGCCCTGATACCTAATAGATTAAGATTTCTAGAATCATATCCAGAACGAAGCTTGATCCTCAGGGATCCGGGTTAGAATGCCCCGATACCTAATAGATTTTATATCTTTCACAAGGCTATCCCCAGAACAAGGCTTAACCTTCAGGGGTCAGGGTTAGATTGCCCCGATACCTATCCAACAAGATAATCAATAGAGATTTTAGGACTATCTCCAGAATGAAGCTTAGTCCCCCAATATCTAGGTTAGATTGCCAAGACACTGGTTAGATTGACATCTTTCACAAGGCTATCCCCAGAACGAGGCTTAACCTTCAGGAGTCAGGGTTAGATTGCCCTGATACCTGTCTCAAAAGATAGTAAATAGAGGCTTAGAATCATCTCCAGAGTGGAGCTTGATTTTCAAGAGTTAAGGTTAGAATGCCCCAATTCCCAATAGATGAATTTTCGAGAATCATCTCCAGAATGAAGCTTGATCCTCAAGAATCTAAACTAGATTGCTCAGATACTTAAATGATGAGATTTTAAGAATCATCTCCAGAACGAAGCTTGATTCTCAGGGATCTTGGTTAGAATGCCCTGATACCTAATAAATGACAAGATGTAAGGAACAGAGATGCCCCTATTGATTGTGGAGTATCCAGTTTTGACTGTGAGGTACAAAAACTGAACATGCCCCAAGTGATGAGATGCCCCTAGCAATGAGGACTTTTGAAAGTCAGATCATATTGATTGGAATAGATTGAATGATGTAATTATCCTGCCCCCTCAGAAGAAAAATGGAAAGATGACATTCCATAATGATGACAGAGAGAGAAAAATCATAGATAGATGTCGAATCAGAGATCAAGAAGAACTCAGAACATATTATGAAAGAATTCAGAAGATTCAGATTCAATTTTGAGAGATGTCAAGGTCTGGTTGACCAAGTTTGACTAGGGTCAACTAGAGTTGACTTTTAAAAAAAAAAAGTCAAAAATATGAGAAATTGATGATAAGATATGAGTCTGACAAGAAAGCGACGTCAGAAAGTTGACTGCACAAGCATCTGATCACGTCGGTCCCAAAAAAATTTAAATGCGATTTTGAGCTATATAGAAGTGTCAGATTTTGATTTTGATCACAAAAATGGATTCAGAGTGGTCAAATTAGGTAATGGTGAAGTTTTCGCGCAAAATGGAGCACTTTGAAAAATTAGGTCAAAACCTATATAAGGATGAAAAGGTCATTTTCAAATCATTTCAACCTTTTGACTTTTGCAAATTGAGTTATGAGCGAAAATGGTGGTCCACTACAGCACGCATTGATTTGAGCGATCTAGGAGGCACAGTCAGCCCGCAGCGTATGGACCTCCACTAAGTAGTCGATAAACCTCTTAGCATTTCAAATTTTATCAGTTTTAGTCAATTTTTTCATTGTTTTTCGCATTTTTAGGAAATGGTCCGTGGGTTTTCGCGTGAAGAAGTATTTTCTTCGCATGGCCCGTAGGGAAATCTCGCATGACAAAACTACTTTTCGCGCCATGTGGTGAGAAAAATCGCGTGGGAGAGTACCCATGTTCGCGCGAGAAACCCTTCCATAGGGTGTTTTCTCATGTGACAAGTCATAAAAGTTCGTGCGAACATCAAATATCATGCAACCCGAAAAACTTCTTTGCGCGAAAGAGTACTTTGTCGCGCAAAAATTTGCTTCTTCGCATGGGAAAAAGTGAACAATTAGAACATGAAATCAGTTTGTGTTGCATCCAATAGCATTTGCATCAGCATTGTTACTGTCTGTAGAATGTCTTTAATGCTTAATTGTCTCATTATGCTTTGATTATCTCAGATTTCTGATCGTGCACTGTTGTTTGCATGTCTTGCAGGTCAACTTTCCATATATTGCCTTCTGATCACACCACCCAGCTATAAGTAGATTAGTATCACAGTTAGACGATGCAGAGACAGTGCATCTGGATACTTTGGGCCTGACCACTCTATGTGATGTACCCAAGATTCGGGTAAATCATAGATTATTAGGGGCACTTGTTGAGCGTTTCCATTCAAAAATGAACACTTTTTATCTACCACAAGGTGAGATGACTGTGACCCCTGAGGATATCTACCGGATACTGAGGATTCCATTCCATGGAGCCAGGGTAGAGTACAAGGTGCAACCCAGGGTAGGGACACTGTCCCTGAGAGAGATTTTATAGGATGACCTCATCATGGGGAGAGCTATCCCATGGGAGGATCTTATCAGTGAGTATGGTCCGACACATAGATTGCCAATGGTACTAGCATACTTCCTTGGGTGCTATCTGATGCCTGATCATGGACAGCATAGTCTGGAGTGTGGCTGGGACAGGATGCTACAGCAGATGCTAGCACGGCCAAGACTTTATGGATGGGGCCAGTGTATGTTGGCCCACATGTATCACGAGATGCATGAGATCATCTACTAAGAGGGGAAGAGTATGGCAGCTGGGGTATTTGTATTACAGGTATGGGCATGGGAGCATCTTCCTGTGACTAGGTCGATATGCGAGGATATGAGGTAGCCTCTAGAGCCATATATCTGCAGATAGAGGGGGATGATTACTCAACTAGCACTGGGTAAGATAGATCAGTGGCGGGCCCAATTGGATGACCTAGCAACGATAGTCTAGAGATCGTGGAGACTTACAAAGGTATGGGATGATGCTGCAGAGCAGCTCAGCTATATGTTTTGTTCACGTGCGATGATTGGTCGCACTATCACAGCCATAAAGAGATTCCCGCAGAAGCGGGTATGGCGGCAGTTTGGTCGACCACAGGATATGCTAGATTCATAGATGAGGTGAGGAGGGGTTGGCTGACAAATCTAGATGAGGGGCGTACCATGATTGATATATGAGCCTTAGCCCCAGTTCAGTGGGACTATCTAAGGGATGTTGCAGATGGCGGCCTGACCGCAGAGTACTGAGAGCACTTTGTCACACATTCATTCCCTAGGTTCACGGATCCAATCGGGATGGCAGGCCGAGGACATGTAGTACCACCATAGGTGGTGCAGCCATAGGTATTATAGCAGCAGGTGTCGATGCCCCTGCCACAGTAGAGAGCACAGCCAGGGATACAGCAGGGTTCCCGTCCCTGGACAGTACAGGTGGACATCCCCACTTGACATATGGGGATGGACATTGGGGCCAGTGGCAGTACGAGATAGTCTCAATGACGTACTATTGAGAAAATAGCTAAGGAGCAGCAGGTGCCCCTTCAAGAGGAGGTGTAGCAGGAGGATCAGTCTGCGTAGGATCCAGTACAGGATCCATAGTGATAGTCTCGGAAGAGAGTTCGACATCTCTCGAGACAAGTAAGGGATTTATAGATACAGGTGGCCGTGCGAGATGCATCACTTTTAGACAGAGATCGGGAGATACAGGATCTCCAAGAGTAGCTATGGGAAGCACAGGAGGAGATCCAACATCAGACTGCTCGAGAGACATATTATTATGCGTCATATATAGGGGTGGTGCCTGATCAGGCATCACAAGTTGCTAGATTTTTGACCTGTGCCAGAGGGTCGGAGGGTGCACAGGCATCACCTCCACCAGATAGGCC
>MU227547.1:2538804-2593545 GCA_018584345.1 Thuja plicata
AGTAGTTTTCTCTTGGTCCTCTGGCACAATTTTTATCTGGTTGTAGCCAGAGAAACCATCCATTAGTGAGTACATTTCATACCCTGCTATCATATCTACAATCATATCAATATTAGGCAATGGAAAAATGTCCTTAGGACATGCCAAATCAAGTCTCTGAAGTCTGTGCAGACTCATATAAATTTATCATGTTTTGATACTGACACAATATTAGAGGTCCATTCTGCATAGTCAATTACTCTAATAAATACTTCCTTAAGAAGTTTCTCCAATTCAGCTTTGACAAGTAGAGCCACATGTGGATGCATTTTGCAAATTTTTTGCTTAACGGGCTTGACACCTGGTGCAATGGATAAATAATGCATGATTAGATTAGGGTCTAATCCTGGCATGTCTGAATATTTCCATGCAAAGTTTATCTTTTTACTTCGGAAGAATGTAGTGAATTCGTTTCTTTCTGCCTTTGATAGTGATTGTGCCAAGTGAATGATCTGAGGTTCTGCCTCTATACCCAAGTTGATAGGTTGAGTTGGTTCAATAAGCATAGATGATCGTTCCTTAAAATGACTTGGAAGCGCATCAAGTATCTCATCCTCGGGCGTCTTGGAGAGGTTTTCACCCTTGGATACGTCTTTTATTTTGACTATTTTAGGCTTTGATACTGCCACAATGTGGTTTTCACCATCAAAGCGCCTATTTTTTCTTCTTTTAATTTTGTTACTAAGATAGTTGATGTCAGCCTCAATCATGTTGACACTTTCTTTGCTAGTGGAGCACATTACAAGTTTGATAGCGTATAGGTAACAGGCAAGAGCATAATCATTCTGGAACGTAAGGACTTCATTAGATGGGGAGGTAGAGTTCCAGTCTATAAGCTCAGGATGGAGAAGTGAAAGAGAAGTGACGATTTCAAGTGCGTTCATGGTATAATCATCAAAAGCATGGACAAGCAAGTTGAGACCTAAAGCGATCTCATCCAGAGGTATAATCGAATTCCTTTGATTCCTAGTGACCGAAGTAGATGACATGTTAACATCTATGGAGTCAGACTTGTGTGACCTTACACTAGACCCTTCACCTACTTCGAGAAGGTTTTCATATGCGTTAGCTGTATCTGTATCTCTGTCAGAGGTGGCATATGACAAGCTGTCGAACTCATATTCATAAGAGTATGTTTCATCATTAGGTGTCATGTCAAGAACGTTAGTGAAATCAACCATTTGTCCCCAGCTGGGATGAGTTCTACCTAGAGCCTCTACTATGGTCAGATGAGCACATTTTGACCTAGGTACCTCATTAGTGTTTTTAGCATCAACTACCTCTTGTGTAGTGAGAAGTGACTGGGATTCCTATTCAAATTGTTCTCAAAAGTGTGGTGGTATGTATAAATCACCCTGATGACATGGATTTAGAGTATATTTTTCTTTCCATTCCTCGTAAGGTAATGGAGCAAAGGAAGTGGTGTCATCAGAATCATTGTTAGTGTCTATTGTACTGACATGAGGTATAAAGTCATCTGGCTCAGCAAAGAATGTCGCCATATCTAGAGGAATAGGATAAGAAAAACTATCCTCATCAGAGCTGTCTTCAGATTCTTCAGTTTTAGATGTTTCTTCAGGTATTGGTTGTTTATCTTCTTGAGGTATGAACTTGTTTATACCCAGTTGAAATGTGAGTTTCTTGAAGCCTATACCTGTGGAGTCACATGTTCTGCGACCAATAGCTTCAAGTGGTGCAATCAATCCCTTATGATTCACACCTATGGGACCATTTCCTTTATAGATGAAATGTTTCATAATAGATAGACCTTTGCCATATTGCTCATCTTTTATGTCATAAGGAGGAGTAGTTTGTTCAGAATTGTCTTCTCCTTTATAGATCCAAGCTTTGATAGCTCTGTTTTCAGCTTCTTCTAATGGTGTTGTGGCTTGTACAAAGGTACCACCATACTTTGTTGGAGGAGGAACCATAGAAGGTTTAGTGCTCTTAGAAGGTCTCCCAAAAGAATGTGGAGACAAAGGAAAAGATGTAATAGATAGCACAGGTTCAATCTGATATCCTCCCATGTCAGTTTTTTTTAGTGTCAAAATTTTCCATTTCTTTTAATTTAGTCTCAAGGAGTTCAATAGATTCTCTGTTGGTAGGCACAAAGATGTCAGCAGATTTTTTGAGGGCATTGCAATCATAGTGTGTGTTAGCGGGTATAGTCACTTCATATCCTTGGAATGGGAATTTAGTGCATTTATGGTACGTTGAAGGGACAACCTGCATTTCATTGATCCATGTCCTGCCTAACAGAATATTGTATGCCAAAGGAATGTCAAGCACTTGATAGATAACATCTCGTTCAACAAGGCCAACTCTGATTGGCAACACAACTAGCCCCTTGGATTTACGTTCTTCCTCATCATAGGCCTTAATAGTGATCTTTTTGTGAGCATTAATGCAGTCTTCTTTGTAGCCTAACTCAGTAAAGAAACTAGCAGAGAAAATATTGAGGCCAGCGTCATTATCTATGAGAACAAGACGAACACGCTTTGGACCAATCATGACTTCAATGTGTAGAGGGTTATTATGCGGGTGACTCAAAGCATGGTCATCTTCCTCAGAGAAAGACAAATAATGTGAGGAGGTCAAGTGACCTACCATGGATTGAAACCGGTCAAGATCAAGATCTTTTGGGACATTTGCCTCAGTGAGGGCTTTGTCCAGGATCTCCTTGTGAGCAGGGGAGATTTTTAGGAGCTCAAAAATAGTGATTTGAGCATTAGTACGTTGCAATTGATCGAGAATGCTGTAATTGGAAGCATTAGATGAGGAACCCACTTTTGGATTCTTATTGGCAGAGTCAACCTTAGCTTTGTCTAAAGGTTGAGTTGATGTATACATAGAAGGCTCAGGGCCTTTGAGGATGATCTTAGCATGAGATCGAGTAACAATGTTAGCACTGACTTGAGACTATTCTTGTTCAGAAGACTGGAGCGTAGACCCTCACAAAATGAAAGGTGTTTTGGACTTGGAAGTATCTTCCCTTCCCTTGAGAATGATGACACTACAGTATTCAGTATCAATAGGTTCAACCATATTAATGACATTGTCATTATTGGTGTATGTATAGTTGACCTTAGCATCAATATTTTTTCCTTTAGATGATTCACCTTTTCCATGGGGAGGAAATGGATCTTTGAAAGCTTGGTGATCAAAATTTTTGTTATGACCTCCCACAGCAATAACCTCACTATCAATGAGATCCTGGATTTTATGCCGCAATTTAAGACAAGTAGACATTTTATGACCTTTGTTTTGGTGAAAATGACAATTTAAGCGAATTCATTCCACCAAGAGGGTCTTGGTTGCGGATCATAAGGTCATGAATTATCCAGTGGAGTGAGTAAATGGTTGTCCAAGAGAGTCTTATAAACCACCTTGAGAGGTTCTCATAAAGGAGTGAACTCACGCTTGGGTCTAGAAGCCCAAGGTTTAGGTCTAGAAAATCATGAAGTACTCGGTTTGGAATCTGCCACACCCTGTTCAGTGGCTTTGGCCGCTTGCATCGTGGTAGTGAGATTAAAGGAAGCCTTGGAAGGCTTAGGAGTCACATTGTCCACAACTCCATCATTCACAACATTTTGGTTCTTGTTGGGAAACTTGATTTTATCTTTGCTTGAGGAGGAAGACCCTTGTTTATTTTCCTTGTGTAAGGTCAATTCTCCTTTCTTGATCATGAATGTCTCAATTCTCACAGCTTTCTTAATCATGTCATCAAAAGTTAGAGGACCTTGTAGCTGTACTTGGTACCCAAAGCTCGGGAGAAGATTATCGAGAAAGATGTCCAACTTTTCAGATTTGGGTATCTTGCGAGAATATCATGTATAAAGTTGTCTCCATCTTTGGAGAAATGTCAAGAAGGATTCCCCATGATTTTGTTTCAAATTTCAAAGATCTCAGATATGAACCGGATGTTGGGTGTTGTGAGAATAGTGTTGTATAAATAAATTGGCAATTTCGTCAAAAGTTTTGATGCCAGTTGGTAGTCTAGAGAACCATTCCATAGCTGACCCTCCCAAGATACGTGGGAAAAGACACATGAGATAGGTTGTGTCATGTATGAATTCCATGGAGAGAACACCAAACTCTCTCAAATGGTCTTGAGGGTCAGATGTACCCAAGTATTTATCGTATTTAGGAAGTTCAACTCCTTTGGGGAAAGGAGTCATGCAAAGATCTTTGTCAAACAGGAAAGGATAGATGCTTTCCAGCATTAATTGTGTAACGGGTTTGTCTTTCTCTTTCAAGAGTTGAGAGAGTTTCTCTTGCATAGTTTGCATTTCTTTTTGCAAGCGGGAGTTTTCAATTTCTTCCTCTTTCTCAACAAGTGTTTCTACATCATAGTTGGAGGGTAACTTAGCCCCTTGATTGGCTACTTCAAGAATGTATATCTCTTTCTCCTCAGCTAGGAGAACTCCCATCATCCTACAGAAATCTTTATTAGCACGAGCCTGTGCAATCTCTTCTTGAGTTATTTCTGCTTCCACATCGTTAGGGGGGTCTTAAGAATGGGACTTACCCCAAGTTTTAAAGAGGTCAGCTCTACTAGCCTCACCTAATTGGTTATGATTTTCCATCTTGCTAGAATGCAAGAGTTCAATGTATAAAGACTGAATATGAAAAGATTGAGTGTTCTCATAATTTGGGTCTTTGTGGAACAAAGGATTTCAAACCTGACTAAAATCCACTAGAAATGACCGTTTGATAAAATTTTGAAGTACCGAGGAAGGAGATCGAGATGATTCCTCCCTAGATGTAGCTGGAAATGGTGTGGAAAGCACAGATTTGTCTTGATTGATTGAAGGAAATGTTTTTCCACTTTGAGTTGTGACAGTCATAGACAAAGATTGAACAAGGGATGTGAACTAGGACCAAACTTGAAACTGTCTCAAAGTAATTGCACAGAATGTGCCAAAAGGTGAAGTATCCTTGGTGCAAATCATCGGAGATGAGGCTAGAACATCCAAGAGATTACTATTGTGACACAAGGCATGACAACACAGATGAAAGAGACCAAAAAGATATCAGACGAGACCAACTTAAGCAAGAATCACATAATTCTCAACCCAAGAAACCCAGTTTCAGACTGTGTGAAGATAGAGGGCAAAAAAATAGACCCAGATCAGAGACCAGATTTGATAGAAGTATGCTTGACTGAAAGGAATTAGATTGCTATTTTAGAAAAAAAGGCTTTAGACTCGAGCAAAGAAATACACTTTTGCGCAAAGATTCTTACTGACACACGTGAAACTTTGCAGTCTCGCGTGAAGAATGACACCAGACTGGTGAAGAAAAAGTGACAAAATAGTAGCACTGTTACCAAATGTCACGTGATAGTTTCCAGTGTATCGCGTGAAGATTCTTAGATAATGATGCGAAGATTGGGAAATGTCGGGTGAAACTATGCAAATTTTGACAAATGAATGTCTACAGAATCAGACAGTTGAGACCAGATTGTGTTTCCCAAGATAAAATAATGTTGTTTTCTAATAGATAGTTTGAGTTACAAATTGTTTTGGACATGTTCAAGATTGACAGTTTGTGTATTTTGATGATAGTCTTGATTGTTCAAATGATACACCCACGTAAAACACATTAAACACAATGTTTATAGTACCAGAATAGACATATCACAATCCTAGGATAGCCAAGACAGTATCTGTTGAATCCCCATTTGAACCAAAGTTGAGCTACGCCTACTCTTAGCGGATAACTTAGAATCTTGGAGGCACGGGCTCCTCCTTACATGTGCACTCACTTCTCAGGCACACCAAGCTTCGAACCCCAAAGGAATTTCTTCCCAAAGGGTTGTTGTCTCTACTAAGAGTCGTAAGAGTGTGGGGTGTCTTAGTCGGTCTCTGACCTTCCGCACCAACAGATAGAGGGTTTTTGGAAACTAGAACAATAGTTTGTAGTAAGGACATCGGTTCAGGTGGTTGTGATCAAGTCATTTTCCCAATTAAGGGGGCTCTCCCAATCCTTTCAATGCAAGGCTTTCACCTTAACAATGTAGGGACTTTAACATACCACTAGGGTACCAGAGGATATTTTGGTTGTCACATTGAATTCACACCTGTCTATTATGACATTAATCACAATAGCATTTTTTGTCTACTAGTTCAGAAGGGTTTGGCTTTAGCCTGTTACCGGTTGGGCATCCACTGTCACTGGCTCTGCTAAAGCTCTTGGCAGGTAGCCACTCTAGAAGAATCACATGAATTTCTCTTACACCCAAGATTGATAAAGGCGAGGGGAGAGGATACGTTCATGTAATTCTTAGGATTACAATCTAAAAAACACTTCAATCACGCAAGACAATGATTTATTTTAAGCACCAACCGAAGTGTGTTTTAACTACTAAAAATAGACATGAGAATTTGTGAAAACACGCAAGGTCTTCGACAAAAGTCCTACAATAAACCCATTAGTAGTTTGTAACGCCTTTCTTCATGTCAACGTCCTATAATAAATACATTAGAAGTTTATGATGGCTTTTCTTTATCTCAGCGTCCTGCAAACCACTGTTAAGTTGTTTCAAAAGATAAAATCAGAGAAACATAGATGTCATAAAATAGTAGATGGTTAGAAAACCGAGACAAGAAAATATCAAATGAAAGTTCTAGTGTGTAATTTTGCGCGATGATTTAGCCTAGATCGTGCGAAGAAGTACAGAGAGCCACGCGAAGAACTAGAAAGTTCATGCGAGACGCTCAGAAAGTTTGCGCGATATTAAAACAGAGCAGTATGAAAGTACGGACAGAATGCAGAAAAATGAAAAAAAAATGAAATGAAATGAGGCTAGAACAGAAATGTACCTGCCCCACGGTGGGCACCCGAAATGTATGTGGTAAATTTTTCCTTGTTAACTCACCATACACTTCAACATAGTCCTTCATCAGATACAGACAAGACTGAATATGAGATTATTCATCCTGCCTACCTGCATGACTTGACCTGTTGCCTTCTATCCAGACGGAGTTTTAAAAATAGCTCTCAGAACGAGAGTCTCACAACCATAAACCAATCTAGGAATGAAGGATTTTTCTCCATGAATGTAATGCAATGCAAGATTATTCTAAGAATTGAAAGATGCAAGATTAATCTAAGACATGATTTCAATGCAATTATTCTAGAAATTGAAATTAATCTATTGTAAAATGAGATTATTCTATATGAACTAAGAATGTAGCAATAATTTAGTATTCTAACAATGCATATTTTCTCCAAGGTAATCAGGGATTTTGAATGAACAATGGGAGTTCTTTTATAGACTCAGAGATGATCAGAATAGAAACTTTCCTCTTTGAAATAAAACAGATAGAAAAGTTAGTTTAAATTAGAAAACTTTATTTAAAAGAAAACAATAAATTGTTTTCCCCTTGCTTTAACTATTTTCTCTCTTTGATTTTAACTATTTTATTTGATTTTAATTGTTTTCTTTCTCTTTAAAGCACAGTTAATTCAAAGATTCTATTTTTGAATAGAAGAAAGACTTTTGAGAGAATATCTAATTAATTAAAAAAATATGACCTCATAAATAGGTTTTTCTCAATTATCTGAATATTTAATTTCAATTATTGAAATGAGGATATTTATTTAATAATCAAATATTATTTAATTTCTTTTTATGTGTTTTAGCTAAAAGGGGTGAATTTAATTTAATTAAAGTGCTAGGAATTTATTAATTAAATTAATTTGATCATAAGGTTTGTTTAGCCAATAGATATTTAGGAATTAAATATAATGTATGATTAATGTAGATTTAGGATTTTCTATATTTGACACTTAGGTCGAGTAGAGTCAGTTAAAACTCAGAATTGCCTAGTACAATAGGACTTTGATGATTTAGAAGAATGACAAATGTAACAAAATTGGTTAGGGTTGCAAGATGCCAATTTCAGGGTGTTACACCATTCTACAGATAGTGAAGTTTTGTGGGTACCATCCCCACCGCATTTTTTACTTCCTAATAGGAATTTTCTATGATATCATATCTTGTGTTATGTGTCAATTATGTTCATGAAATTTTCTATGAATGAATCACATGTTTATTAATGTTATGAATTGATATAATTTACACAAAGATAATGCAGATCAGATTGAATGGATATGTAATTGATTACAAAGGTTAATTGATTAATGGATAAGAAAAAGTTTTAGAGGTACTGATTCACCCATCCCCTCTCAGTACTACTTCCCATTAAACCCAACAATTGGTATTAGAGCTAAGTCTCTTCTTGGAAAGCTCAAAGGATTAAGAGAAAAGATCATATAATGGAGAAAGACAAACTTGATAAGAATATTGAGAATAAAAAGCTTGAGATACAGATGTTCTATGAACAGTATAAAAAAGATAGAATCAAGATGAGAGAGATGTTGGATGAGAGTAAAGGAATGGCAACTCGAAGCAATGAAAAAGATTATCAAGAAGAAGAGATTCCAGATTTCTTTGAGTCTTCAGGATCAAATGCAAGCAAAGCATCAGATACATCAGAAGAGAACATCACAAATCTAAAGGAAATCAATCAACATCTAACAGAGTAAATAAAGATGCTACAATTGGTCAAGAGACTGAGATGGTAAGAATGATTGATGTGATGAGTTCTGCTAAACAAGCTGAAATAGAAAGAACACTAGCTACTGATGACAGAAGGAAGATTACAGAGAAACTACAAGAAAAAGAGTTAGAAATTCAAAGACATGTTGAGCATCACCATGAGCTCACAAATCAAATTATTCTAATGAGTCAAGAAGCAAACAAAATGAATGTTAAACTCATTGAAAGAAAATAGATTATCAGTGAACTAAGAGAAGAAAATGAAAAACTAAAGCATGACGTTAGAATTCAGCAACATCATAATGAATTTATCAGAAAGGCTGAAGAAAGCAATAAAAGAATGGATGATTTTCTAGAAGGACAATGAAGATTCAACAACAACAACAACGGTCTAGGCTTTACCAAAAATGGAGAATCATCGAATCAATCCAATCCAAAGAATGTTTATGAAAATCCAAGAACAAGAAATCTTACATGCAAACACTGTGGAAAGAAAGGTCACACATCAAATGTATGCAGAGGCAAAATGAAAGGTATTCCTAAAACTTCATCTTCATTCATAGGATTTTGTTATAAATGTAACAAGAAAGGACATAAAGCATATGAATGTAAGATCTAAGATGGATCAACTGAAGAAGAAAACCTACATGAACAAATATTGTCCTACATGCAAGATGAATGGGCACATAAGTCTCGAATGCTGGAAAAATAAAAGGCAAGCATGGAAGCCAAAAGGTCAAGAAACTCCATATCAACCGAAGAGAATCAGTAATCAATATGTATGGGACTACGATACTTGGACAAAATGTATATCATGTGGTAGATATGGTCACATTATTGCAAACTGTATGAGACTAGGGACTAGAAAGTCTAGAGGATGGACTAACCCCGGAATGGCATGCTTACACTGTCATAAAGTTGGTCATCTCAAAAAGGATTGCATAGACCAAATGACAGAGACAAGCACATATCCCAATGGAAATACCATTGAAGATATTTGGAAGGCTAGAGACAAGATGTAGAGAAAAGCTTCAAGCAATGACGAAGCTAGAATGAGCAATGCAAATGATGACACCCCATCCAATGGATCTGGTGACATCACCAACCCCACCTAAGAAGAACAAGTAAGTATGGAACTGCATTAAACACTAAGCTATTACTTTACATCAGTTCCATAATATAATGAAATAATTCCAAATTAGCATAAGAAAAATGCATCATGGTTATACTTGTTGAAATATGTAAGAACTATGTCTTCGGACATATATACTGAAACCCATCGATATACACTTAAAGAAAAGACTACCTACATTTACCGAGAGACATCGATTATAAGCAAAAGTTGTTAGTATTGACCAAGCCGCGTCGGTAAACAAAGCACATGAACAAGCTGTCTGTGTTACCAAAACTTATCGGTAAAAGAAAAGTAAATACTAACTGCTCCAGAATGTTGTGACACTGATGGAAATAAAGTCTTCATCGATGAACTCAATCTTTAGACATGGATGAGTTGCTGAGGATTTATTACATGCATTTTAGGGCAATGGCTATAAATAGGGCATCAGAATGTCTCATTTGTCACAACACCCAGAGTAGAGCGAGTGAAGGCAATTTTGAGCAAAAAGCATACAATCCACAAAGCAATCACGACTCGAGCTCCAAGCACTCCAAATCAGTTCAGATATCTTTGCAAGCACAAAAATTAAGTTCTTCAAGACTGACAACTCTGTTTTCATGCATTTACGTAGAAGCCCTTATTTTTCTGAAAATGGCATCAACTTCACGATCCATGAAATATAAGAATGTAAAGAAGGATGAGTTCAAACTCATCAAGAAAACTACATGTGAGGAACCCAATTACAAGATCCATCCGGAGGTTGCCTCACAACCCGACGACACTGGGGCATTTCAGCCAAGGTTTTGTTGGTTGAAGATGTCTTATCCTTCATATACTGCAAGATTGCAGAGATTGGAATGTCAGAGGTGGAAGAAGCTTACCAGAATATTTGTAACAATGATGGAACCCTTAAGGAAGAGCACAAACACATTGAGGTAAAAGGGCTTACCAATGCCCTAAAGTTTCCTAAGGTCTTCAAAACTGATTGGATTCAGTTAGTACTAAGCAGAATGCATAACATCAAATTTTGGTTGGATGAACCAAAGGAAATCACCTAAGATGTCATCCATGCGGTCATTGGTTACCCCGTAACCAATAAAGTAAAGGCACTAAAGCATCCACTGAAGGAAGAGATCGAAAAGATGACTGGAGCCAAATGGGATGGTTGTGCATTAAAAGTGACAAAAATAACCAATGATGAGATTAAGTTTGGTGCATGTGTATTGGGCTACAAATTCTTCCATGCTAGAAAATTAAACAGTATTTCATCAGGTTCTGTAGACACAGCTTACAAAATTGTGAAGAAAGGTACACAGTTGGACTTATCTAAGCTACTCCTGAATCAGTTGAAGGAAAACCTAATGACAATCAGGAATGAAAATTCAAACACCTGTAAGTTTGGCTCATTAATCATGTGTATTTTCTTCTATTTTCAAGAAAATTTCCCATCAGTAGGAGATGTGAAATGGGACAGCACCAAACCGGTCACCATGCAAATTAGTGAGCACATAGCTGCACTGGGAGATAATTTTGAAATAGTCATGGATGAATACTTTAATGTATTCAAAGACCTAATGCAAAAGAGGGTAAGAATCCCTGAGTAACTCATCGAGCAAGATAAGGATGAGATATGCTTCATGGTTGACATTGAGCATACCTTCATAAAACTTGTAGTAGCAAGGACAACACGGTTGCAACCACTAGAATATGAGATCAACATTGATCTTGTAACAAAGGCAATTGATGCTTTAATCAATGAACTACTGAACAAAAAGAAACCAAGGTTTGGCACATATGAAGAAGCCAAATCAAGAATTAAATCAGACCTAGTTGTCAAGAAGATAGTGAAAAAGAAGGACAAAATGGTAAAGAATCTCAAGAAGATTCTATCAGTAGAAGAGGAAGAAGTTGAGCAGGCTAAAGAAATTGAACAAGAGGAGGAAACTGAAGAACGGGTATCTATCGGTAAAGATGAAGAAAAGAGTGACTCCAAGGAAACAGAGTCAGACTCACCACCTCCTCCACCATCAAAGAAACCAAGAACTATAGTTTCTTCACAGACAAGAAGCCAAACGTCAAAAGAATCTACTCTTTCACCTCTTAAGAAAGGAAAAGTCAGGACTTACAAGAGAAAAGCCCCAGCACCGAAGAGAGGACAAAACAAGAAGGGTAGAAAATATATCGCAACCTGAGAGGATATAGAGGACACCGAACAAGATGAAGCCTTAGAGGCAGAAAATGTCAAGGTAAAAGAACCTGACACTATTGATGACATTTGTGTTTATATTGCAAATTCTGGATCAATTACAGATCCACACATTAGGAAATGGGGGAAAAGGAATGAAGAAGATAAAAATAAAATTGAAGAAGCCATGATAGCTAAAATGTATAACTTCAAATATGTACCCATGCAATTTGAAGGAAGTTATGTTCCACGGGAACTTTTGGATAGATTATTCGCCCGTTGGACATTTGCTTTGGCAAATGAGAATGAAATCAGAGAGAGTACTTATTTCTCTAATGCCACCTAAGTCAAAAAAGGTAGAGATAAATGAGATGATGGAGAAACATGAGAAGGAATTCTCACCAAAGCTAAGGGCATACAAATTTCTTGAAGGCGGGTTGATTGAACTTGAAAAGGACAGCCACAATAAATAGTGCAAAATCATGAATAGACCAGTTGAGAAAGATAGCCCTGACAAAGACCTTCAACAACAAGATGTTGATAAGGCAAACCAAGATGATACATCCATTGAGCTGGATAAAGAAGAAGATGATGCAGCAGGGAATAAGAATAAAGATGTGGTAGATGAAACATGGGATGATACCACAAATGACAATGTTGTAGATAACAACATCATTGACATTACCGATGACCCAGCAAATGAAATCAATAAGGATGAAGATGTCACTATTGAAAAAGATACAACCGATGAATAGAACACAACAATTGATGGCACATAGGTGAACATTCTAGGAAAACTGCCAATATTGATACAGGCTATCAATATCATGCAAGAAGCAAGTAAATCACCTAACAAGGAAACTCCAAAAGATGCAGGAGAAGAAGAAAATAAAGACAACACCGATGGTCAGAAAAACATCAGAGATACTCAAGATGTAACCGACACTAACAAGGTTACAAAAGGAGATAAGGACAAAGATGTGGAAACTCGAGACAAGAATAAGAACACCAAAATAGATGATGGAAAGGACACCAATGAAGGAGACAAACCAAAAGATGGAACTCCTGAGAAAATAGACAAAGGTGCTACGGATGATGCTAAGGTGAATGTAGAGACATCTGCAGACACCTGACAAGCTGAAACCGATGCAAAGCAGTAGAAAGAAGCACAACAAGTCACATCATCAAGCACAACAGAAAAGGCTTAAAAATTGGCAATGGTGCTACATTCCACTGAGTCACAAAAGAAGAAGAAGAAGAAGAAGACAAAGAAGAACAAGTTAGAGGTTACACTAGATAAAATAATTGAAATACCGAAGTGTGACCCCTCTACACTTGGCATGGATGCACTGCAAGAATATGGAGAAATATGTCAGAGGAAGGCATTACAAGAAAAGATGAAGAAACAGCATAGGGAATCCATGGTACTAGAGACAACACTGGACATTCTACATCAAATTGTACCTGATGTTGATATTGATCAAAGTAAGCCTATACTTGATCAACTAGCTACCCTCACCGATGTAATCACCACTCAGAATATTGATGCTGAGAAGGTAATTGAGGAGAGAGTATAAATGAAGTACCAACAAAAGCTCTTAGAGAACATCAGCCAAGAAGTGGCAGAAAATAAGGTAAAGCTATCGGAATTCATATCTAAATTAGACCCCATTATATCTGAAGCTATAACCTTAATTCAAAATTTGAGCACAATAGAAAAGTTCACTAAAGAAAATAGTGACAATATAGAAAAGCTAGATACATATCTAGCAAACAGTGCTAGTAGCTTAACCACAGGTGGAGAAAATGCAGTCAAACTGCATTATGAAAAGATCATTGAAGTAAAATGGTTAAGGCAGGAGTTGTGGGAGGTAGAGACACGTTTTAAAGAAGAAGTAAATGAGCTACAGGCTCAACTTCAACCAAATCTTACACTACTACAACACAATATCAGTACTGCAAGGCAACTAATAGCAGCTCCTGAGATGTCTGTAGCAGACAACATCTATGATATGCATGCAAAGATAACACTTGATAAAATGGTTCTAGAAAACCTAAGAGAGCAATGGGAGAAAATGATGGAAGACATGAAGTTTTCTCATTCACACAAATTTGATAAGCTCTAAGGTAAACAACCTTTGCCCTTATATCAAATAAAGGGGGAAATGATACATTGTACAAAATATCATTGAAAATGTTATGTGCATTGAGTCAGAATGGGCAAAAGGAAAATATGTATGTGTATTCCAATGATATGAAGAAGGAAAATATATCATATGTACAGATATACCAGCATATACATAGGGGGAGTCATTAAATGACTAAGTATTATATATGTTGTATATACTTAACATTTTTGGTAAGCTTACACCAAAAGATAGTAAAGGGAAAACCAAAGATCACAAAAAATGACTAATTACAGAGAGAACCGATGACACAAGGTAGTGTGTACACCAAAAATCGCAATGCAGAAAGATAGAGTGGAACCCGACAAAGGAACCTGAAATGTAAGTTATAGTGTAGACCGACAAAACAGATACAATGCAACCGATAATGAAACCCGAAGGATAGTCAAGCATGACCGACAGAGAGAACCGAAAGTCAATTGCAGCCCGCAAAAAGTGGATTTGACTTCCACGTCAGATAAAGAAAGTGTATTCTATTTATAGGATACTCAATTGTTTTAAATCCATTTCTTTAGGGACAAGAAAAATTAATGTAAATATTTTAATCAGTCTAACTAATTTAAAGCACATAGACTAGGAGATCTAGGTGTAAGTTGTAAACCTGATCTTAGAGTTAACATTGTTTTTATCACAACTCGATGAAGTCAATCCATCTATAAATAGATGATGTAATCATTCATTAGAATGTGTCTGAAAGAGAGAGGAGAATAGAATGAACACATCTATGGATTGAATTGAGATTTTCAAGAACTAGAGCAGAAAAAGAAGAATTTGGTTAGCAGAACCAAGAATAGAGGAAACTGATAATTAGAGGTATTATTCAATCACAGCTAGGGTGACATTATTTTATGTGAACTACATAGGATCGGTATCAGCAATAGGAGATTGCATTTTCCAGGTCAATTTCTAATTTGCTATCATTCTAACAAGTGGAGCAAAGTGTAAAAATTCCTTTCAAGAAAGGTAGATTTGACAGTCCAATATCAAATCTCTTAACTGAGTGCACACTTAACAGTGTTGCTAAAATCTATTAACAGAGTAGACTTTAACAAGTCTCCACCGATACTCCTAATAGGGTAGATCATCAGAAGTGATCAAAATTGTAAGCCTTAACTGACCCCTTCCATTCTGTAGATAGTGAAGTTTTGTGGGTACCATCCCTGTTAAGATTGCTAAACTGCAATCTTCCCAAGAACACCTGCATGCATAGCTATTACATAAACAGAAGCAAAAGACAGAAGATAGAAGGATTCAGCTATGGCGGCCAAAAGGCCAGAGACTGAAAAAGCATGTTGAAATAAAGAACTTCTATATTATCAACAATGTAAATGATTTACAATCTCAGTGATGAAATACAAAGCGGTCAATCCTTATAAAGGATACCGAAACCCTAAAAGGGAAACTACTAGGAAATAGAAACTTCCTAAGTCTAACTTAAGCTAAGAGTAGGTTACTAATAATTAACTGATTTAATTATTAGCAATACTCGACTACTCTAACACCCCCCTTAAGTGTAACTTAGGGAGAAGCAAAACTGCTAAACTACTGCAGAAAGCAGGAAAGAAGGGTCCCGGCAACTAGGCCTGATCAGGTACCCAAAACAAAGCAAAATAGATGAAGAAAACCTTCAATCTAGAGAAAAGGGTGTCCCAGAGAAAGGAACAAGAAGAGAGCAAGAAGCATCTCTGAAGCATGTCTGAAAACTCTGTCAGAAGATACTGCTGGAACCCCCACTGAAGTGCATGACCAGGTAGAGAAGACAAGTGTCTGAAGAGATGATCAATCGAACCAGGAAGCAATAGAACCAACAGGTGAACCCCCCCATAATGTTGAACTAGGAGAGGTGACAGGAACACTAAAATGCAGTACCAGAAACAGCTGCAGAAGAAGAACTAGGAACACCAATAGTGCAACAGAAGCACACACACAGGATAAAGGGCGGTGTCACAGACATAGACTACATGGGATAATGTCGTGGAAGGTATGCTCACTTGACAAAATTGGATGCGCCTAAAGCGGCAAATGCATCATAACCCCCCATGGCACTTTATAACAGAATGCGAGTACATCAACTGAACCAGGTGTACAAGATCCAAGAATGCAGAAGAAGGAACTTTATCTCAGTTCATTTACAGAACAATGATGCAATAGAAGGAGCATGCAAGCTCAGAAGTCAGAAAGAGGAGTGAGCTATGAACTCAGAAGAAGAGATCCCCGGACCTGTAGAACCAAGCATGCCACCAGAGTGCATAAACTGCAAAACTCAGAGGAGTAAAAACCCAGAGCAGAATCTGGAAGAAATACCTCTGCCACTGAATAGTACATAGAATCAGCTTTCCAACGATATCTCATTTTCTGAAAAAGGAGTCCGGATGAGCCAGATATGACTCCCGAAAGGCAAAACAAGACATCAGACTTCAACAGCAAAAATTGCTGTTGAAATGGTGGAACCAAAAACCCTAACCTCCACCGTCAAAAATTTCTCGGAAAGAGCTTTCCGACGGTATATGGAAGTCAGAAAAAGACCCCCGTATGCTCCCTGTAGAGCGAAAAAGGCCCAGGTACCCCCAAAAAGCACTAAAACGCTGAAAAAGAGCCCCAGGGGCTAAAAAAATGAGCCCCCGGGCGCATGGCGCGCGCCGGGGGCTTAACCCTAGCTCCTGGTCGGTAATAAGACTGCCCGCATAGTGTTTTAAGCCCGTGGGGGCTGGCATAAAGCCGCCACTGGTGGGGCGGAGCGGGGGTGGCGGGTTTCGGGGCGCGGTCGGCGGAGCACAGGACATCCCGGCAGAGAGCCACCGCGGGTGGCGCGAACAGGTGCCGGGGGAGAGCCACTGTGGGTGGTGTGAACAGAGGAGCGGTGGGGACCGCGGCGGCGGGGGCCACAGACCAAATGACCGGCGCGGGCCGCGGAACAAGCCAGAGGCGGCGGGGCCCGGGAGGTGGGCGGCAGGTGGCTGCTCGGCGGCGCGGTGGCCGCTGGGCGGCGCCTTTTGAAAACTATTGGCCGCGTTTTTAAAAAACTCCAAAAATCATTTAAAAATGATTTTTTTTAATAATTTTTTTTTATTTGCGTGTCCGTACGGCCCTCGGAGGCCACGAAAAAACTCTCAGAGGCCCCGGTAACCAAAATGGTCGAAATTTATATGTATTTTGACTCTCCCGGGCCTTCTGGACGCAATGGCAGAGTCCGTTTCGGCTCAAACAGCTCCAAAAAATAAAGACCCCCCCAGAATCACTGAAAACTGCCAGAAAAACCTCTGGAGACCCCAAACCCTCTGTGCTTCAACAAAGAACGAACAGCCAGCAGCAAGATGGCTCTGATACCATTTTAAGATTGCTAAACTACAATCTTCCCAAGAACACCTGCATGCATAGCTATTACATAAACAGAAGAAAAAGACAGAAGATAGAAAGATTCAGCTATGGCGGCCAAAAGGCCAGAGACTGAAAAAGCATGTTGAAATAAAGAACTTCTATATTATCAACAATGTAAATGATTTACAATCTCAGTGATGAAATACAAAGTGGTCAATCCTTATAAAGGATACCGAAACCCTAAAAGGGAAACTACTAGGAGATAGAAACTTCCTAAGTCTAACTTAAGCTAAGAGTAGGTAACTAATAATTAACTGATTTAATTATTAGCAATACTCGACTACTGTAACAATCCCCACCGCGGTTTTTACTTCCTAACAGGAGTTTTCTGTGATATCATATCTTTTTTTATGTGTCAATTATGTTCATGAATGTTTCTATGAATGATTCACATGTTTATTAATGTTATGAATCGATATAATTTACAGAAAGATAATAAAGATCAGATTGAATGGATATGCAATTGATTACAAAGGTTAATTGATTAAAGGATAAGAAAAAGATTTAGAGGTACTGATTCACCCCTCCCCTCTCAGTACTACTTCCCATTAAACCCAACAGAACAAGAATAGAAAAAGGTGAATTTGGTTAGCAAGAACCAATAACAGAGACTACCGAGCATCACAGGTATTATTCAATCACATTAGGTGATATACTTATTCATGTAATCTTAAATGGATCTGTAATCAGAAATAGGAGATTGCATACACCAGATCAAATTGTAATTTTATTACATTCTAACAAGTGAAGAAAAGTGTAAAAATACTTTCAAGAAAGGTGGATTTAACAGTTGAACAATAAATCTATTAACTGAGTACACACTCAATAGTTTTGCTAAAGATCTTAACCGAGTAGAATTCAACAGGTCTCCACAAATACTCTTAACCGGGTAGATCATCAGAAGTGATCAAATTGTAAGCCTTAACCGGCCCCTTCCAATCTACAGATAGTGAAGAATTTGTGGGTGTCATCCCCACCGTATTTTTTACTTCCTAACAGGAGTTTTCTGCGATATCATATCTTGTGTTATGTGTCAATTAATTTCATGAAGGTTTCTATGAATGTTCACATGTATGGTTAAGTTTATGAATTGATATATCTTACATCAAGATAGTATAGAATAGATAGTTGGATAAACATTTGATAACTCAAAGGATAAAGGTTCAAAGATAAGAATATTTTAGAGGTACTGATTCACCACTCCCCTCTCAGTACATACTTCCCATTAATTCCAATAATTGGTATCAGAGCTAAGTCTCTTCTTTGCAAAAGCTTAAAGGCTTAAGAGAAAAGATCATACAATGGAGAAGCACGGACTTGACAAGAATATTGAAAATAAGAAGCTAGAAATTCAAATCTTCTATGAGCAGTATAAAGAAGTTAGAATCAATATGAGACAGTTGTTAGATGAAAGAAAGATTATGGAAACTCGTAATGAAACAGATTATCATGAGGAAGAGATACCATATTTCTTTGAGTCTTCAGGATCAACTACAAGCAAAGCATCAGACACATCAAAAGAAAGCATCACAAGCCTAAATGAAATCAATAAACATCTGGTTGGACAAGCAAAATCTCTACAAATCGGTCAAGAGACACAAATGGTAAGAATGATTGATGTCATGAACAGTGCTAGACAAGCTGAGAAAGAAAGAACACTAGATATTGATGATAGAAGAAAGATTACAGAAAAGATACAAGAGAAAGACTCTGAAATACAAAGACTTACAGAGCATCAACATAAGATCACAAATTAGATTATTCTTATGAGTCAAGAGGCAAATAGAATGAATGTTGAACTCATTGAAAGAATAGAAGTTATCGATGAGCTAAGGGAAGAAAATGAAAAATTGAAACATGAAATAAGAACTCGGCAACAGCATAATAAAATTATCAAGAAAGCTGAAGAAAGCAATAAAAGAACGGATGATTTTCTTGAAGGACAATGAAGATTCAACAACAACACCGGTCTAGGCTTTACCAAGAATGGAGAATCACCCAATCAAGTTGATACAAAGAATGTCTATGCAAATCCAAGACCAGGAAAGATAACATGCAATCACTGTGGAAAGCAAGGCCACACATCAAATGAATGCAGAGGCAAAATGAAAGGTATTCCTAAAACTTCATCTTCATTCATAGGATTATGTTATAAATGTAACAAGAAAGGACACAAAGCATATGAATGTAAGTTTGAGATGAAACAATGAAAGAAGGAAACCTATATGGACAAATACTATCCTACTTGAAAAATGAATGGGCACACAACTCTTGAATGCTGGAAGAAGAAAAAGCAAGCATGGAAGCCTAAAGGTCAAGAAACTCCCTATCAACCAAAAACAGTCGGTAACCAATATGTATGGGATTACAACACTTGGAAAAATTGTACAGCATGTGCAAGATTTGGTCACATTGTTGCAAACTGTGTGAAACAATAGACAAGAAAGTCTAGAGGCTGGACTAACCCCAGAATAGCATGCTTGCACTGTCATAAAATTGGTCATCTCAAGAAATACTGCAGAGACCAAATGACAAATACTAGCACATATCCCAATGAAAACACCGTTGAATACATCTAGAGAATGAGAGACAAAATGTGGAGAAGAGCTTCAAATAATGATGAAGCCGGACCAAGCAATGCAAATGGTGACACCCCATCCAATGGATATGGTGACATCCCCACCCCCAACTAAGCAGAACAACTACGAAATTGCATTACACTATATATTATTTTACATTAGTTCCATAATATGTTGATGAAATGCAAAAATTAGCATAAGTAAAGATGCATCATGATAGTACTTGTTAAAATTGTTGATAACTATTCTATCGGGCATACATACTGAAATCCATCGGTATACAATCAAAGCTGAAACTGCCTACACTTACCGAGAATTGTCGGTTAATATGTAAAAGGAAAATTGCTAGTGTAAACCGAGACTCGTCAGTAATCAAGCAAAGTGAATAAGTTGTTTGCGCACAACACTGAAACCTGTCGGTAAATGTAAAGATTTAAATGACCACTCTAAAATGTCATGTTGTCACCGAAGAGAAGTTAATGTTCAAACCGATGAACTCCATCTTCAAACACTAAGGAGTGGTTGAGCATTAATGACTCACTTTTTAGGGCAAACACCTATAAAAGGGCAACATAAGGGTTTCTTTCTTCACCATGACCAGAGCAGAGTGACGAGAGAAAAAATTGAGCAAACAGAAAACAACATCACAGAGCAACTTCAACTCGACCTAGAACACTCCAACAGATTAGTGACCACTGCAGGTGTAAACAGTAAGTTTCTACGACAACCGAGAACTTCGTTTACACATTTTTCAGAAAGCCTAAATTTCTCTAAAACAATGACCACGACCTCAAGAACCACCAAATAGAAGAACATCAAGAAGGATGAGGTTAAACTCATCAAGAACTCTACCTGTGAGGAACCTGACTACAATATTTTTCCTGAGGTTGCATCACAACCCAAAAATGTTGGAGCATTCTCGCGAATACCAGCTAGGGTTTTGCTCGTCAAAGACGTGCGAGCTTACATCCACTGCAAGATTGTAGAAATTAGTGATTTAGAGGTGGAACAAGCTTACACGAAGTTGTGTAGTGAAGATGGATCCATAAAATATGAACACAAACACATACAGGTGAAAGGGATCACTAATGCCCTATTGTTCCCGAAGGCATTCAAAATTGAGTGGGTTCGGTTAGTACTGAGCCGAATGCACAATCACATACAATGGCTGGATGATCCTAAGATGATAACTCGAGATGTTATCTATGCAGCCACCGGTTACCCTGTAACCGAAAAGATAAAAGCATTGAAACATCCACCCAAGGCTGAGATTGAGAAGAACACAGGAGAAAAGTGTGATGGCAGAGGATTGAAGGTATCTACTATAACTGATGATGAACTTAAATTTGGAGCATGTGTTCTAGGTTACAAATTCTTCCAAGCAAGTAGGATGAACAGCATAGCATCTGTTGCAGTAGATACAGCATACAAGATTGTAAAGAAAGACACTCAGTTGGATCTGTCGACACTTCTACTTAACCAGCTAGAAGAAAAGTTGAGGACAATCAGAAATGCTAAGACAAATACATGTAAGTTTGGATCACTTATCATGTGCATTTTCTTTTACTTTCAAGAAACATTTCCATCAGTAGGAGATGTAAAATGGGATACCACAAAACCGGTCACCATGCAAATCAGTGAATACATAAAATCACTTGGGGACAACTTTGAAACATTCATGGATGAATACTTTACAGGATTCAAGGACCGAATGCAGAAAAGGGCCAAAATCCTTGAGCAACTTAGAGAGAAATTCAAGATTTATATATGTTTTATGGTTGATACCGACCACACATACATAAAACCTACTATACCAAGGACAACATGGTTACAACCTTTGGAATATGAGGTCAATATTGATCAATCATCCAATGTAATTGATGCATTGATAAATGAACCATTAGACAAGAAACAACCAAAGTTTGAAACTTATGAGGAGGCCAAATCAAGAATCAAATCTGGCTTGGTTGTAAAGCAAATAGATAGGAAAAAGGATAAATTGGTCAAGAACCTAAAGAAAATATTGTCGGTAACAGAAGAAGAAACCAAACAAGAAGAAGAATTTGACAAGGAGGAAGAGACCGAAGGCCAGTCACTCATCGGTGAAGCTGCAGAAAAGAATGACTTTGAGGCCACAGAATCAGATTCACCACCTCCTCCACCGACTAAGAAGGAAAGAACCACATCTTCTACAAGAACAAGAAGCCAAATATCTAAGGACTCAATTCCTTCACCCTGAAGAAAGGAAAAGTTAGAACCTACAAGAGGAAGTCAGCCACACAGAAAAGAGGGTCATCAAAGAGAAGAAGGTTCATTCAAACAACGGAAGATATTGAGGACACTGAACAAGATGAAGGTGTACAAGCAAAAGAGATTAAGCCTCCAGAAAGTATTGATGAGGTATGAAAATCTATTGCAAATTTAGGATCTATTACATATTCTAAGATCAGAAGATGCCTAAAATTGGATCCAGAAGATCAAACAAAGTTGAAGATGCCATCATTACAAAGATGTACAAATTCAAGTACATACCAACTCAATTCAAAGGTAATAATGTACCAAGGGAACTCTTGGACAGATTATATGCCAGATGGACATTTGCATTAAAGAATGAGAAGGGGATAAGGGAAAAAGTACTTGTTTCTCTTATGCCTCCTGAATCAAAGAGGGAAGAAATTGATGAGATGTTGGAGAATCATAAAAAGGAGTTCTCACCCAAGTTGAGAGCTTACAAATTTCTTGAAGGGGGGCTTATAGATCTTGAACAAGAAAGTCACAAAAAGTGGAGTAAAATACTCAATAGACCTATTGAGGAAGCTAGCCCCAAAAAAGACCTACAACAGAAAGATGATAATCAGGCAACTCAAGAACACGTCATAATCAAAGATGCAAAAGATGACACATCAGTTGAGTTAGATAAAGAATAAATGAACACAACCAGCAACAAGAATGTGGAAGTTGCAGATGAAACATGATCGGAAACCACTAAGGACAACATTGTGGATAACACAGTCATCGACATAACTAATGACCCAGCAGAAGAAAAATAGAAAGATAAATATGTCACTGTTACCAAGGACACAACCGACGAATAGGACACCACAATTGATACTTCACAAGTGAACATACCAGGCAACATGCCAATATTGATGCAAGCCATCAATATACTTCAAGAAACAAACAAGTCACCTGACAAAGATACAAGCATTCCTGAGGATGCAGGGGATGAAGGAAAGAAAGACAACACCGATGAACAGAATGTTATCGGAGATACTCATATTGTAACTGAAACTAGCAAGGTTGCAAAAGGAGATTTACAGAAAATAGATGGAGACACCACTGAGAAGGATGGACATAAAAAGGAAGATGAAGTACATAAGGACACCGATGAAGGAGGAAAACCTAAAGATGGCACTCCTAAGGAAACCGAAACAGTTGCTACTGATAATGTAAAGGTTAATGTGGAGACGTCTACAGAAAACCGACAAGCTGACACCAAAACAAAGCATCAAAAAGAGGCAACACCACAAGTAACTTCATCTAGTACCATAGACAAAGCCAAGAAGATGGACTTGGTTCTACACTCAAGTGAAACGCAGAAGAAGAAGAAGAATAAATCCAAAAAGAGTAAGTTGGAAGTCACTCTAGATGAAATCATTGAGATCCCCAAATATGACCCAACTACACTTGACTATGAAGCACTGAAAGAATACGGTGAAATATGCCAGAGGAAGGAATTACAAGAGAAGTTGAGGAAGCAGCACTGAGACTCCATGGTGCTAGAAAAAACTAGGGACATCTTGCACCAGATTGTACCTGACATTGATGTTGATCAAAATAAATCGATCCTTGATCACCTAGCAACTCTAACTGGAGCAATTACCACGCAAAACATTGATGTAGAGAAGGCAATTGAGGAGAGAGCAGAGAAGAAATACCAGAACAAGCTTGTTGAGAAAATCAGCCAAGAAGTGGCAGTAAACAAGGTAAAGCTTTCAGAATTCATAAGTGAATTAGATCCTATTATTGTTGAATCTATTTCCTTGATTCAACAACTAAGCACAATTGATAAATTCACTAAAGATCATAGTGATAAGATAGCAAAGTTAGATTATGATCTAGCTACAAATGCTCAAGGCTTAACCACTGAAGACAATGCAATAAAGTTGCATTATGAAAAGATAATTGATGTAAAAAGGTTAAGGCAAGAACTGTGGGAAGCACAAACACAATTCATGCAAGAGGTCACCGAGCTCCATGCTCAACTTCTACCAAATCTGACACTGCTTCAACAACATATCAGTTCAACAAAACAACTGATAGCAACCCCTGAGATGTCTGTAGCAGACAGCATCTATGATATGCACTCAAGGATTACACTCGAGCACATGGCTCTAGAGAACCTGAAAGACCAATGGGAGAAGATGATGGAAGACATGAAATCTTCACACTCTCACATTTTTGATAAGTTATAAGGTATACACCTTTGCCCTTAATATCAAAAAAGGGGGAAAATATTGATATGTACAGATAGGCAACTATACAGTACTACAAAAAAAAGGGGGAGAAAATAATGATATACCAACATTATACATAGGGGGAGTCATGAAATGACTGAGGATTATATATGTTGTGCATTCTTAACATTTTGTTAGTATTTTGCACATATCAGTTTTTGATACTAATGTCAAAGGGGGAGATTGAGGACATTATTTTTCCATTAGTATGCAAAGAACACTTTCTGTAAGCATACACCAAAAGATAGGACAAAGAGAAAATTGAAAATGCATATATAAGAGATCACCGAAAATTGCTAAGTACAAAGAAAACCGATGACAAAATTTTGTGTGTAAACCAAAATTGCACAATGGAAAGGATAAAGAGGAACCCGAAAGTGGAACCCGACAAGAAGGTCATAGTGCAAACTGAGAGACTAGTTACAGAGGAACCCAAAAGATAGTTCAAGTAGGGACACCGAGAATCAGTCTAACTGACTTCAGAGCATAACCGACCGACAGAAACTGAAAGTCAGTTGCAGCCCGCAAGAAGTGGATTTGACTTCCATGTCAGATAAAACAGTCTTATTCTATTTTTAGAATATTGATTTGTTTTTTAAAACCATTTCTTTAGGGACAAGAAACATGAATGTAAGTGCTTTATTTAGTCTAACTGATTCAAAACACATAGACTAGGAGATCAAGGTAAAGTTGTAAACCTATGATCTCAAAGTTAACATTGTTTTACGTGAAACTTGATTAGGTCAATCTATCTTATAAATAGATGATGTATTCATTCATTACTAAGCATGAGAGGATGATGTGAAAGGATATGAGAGGATGAATGAAGCATATGAGCACATATATGGATCAGATTGAAAGTTTCATGAACCAGAATAGCAAAAGATGAATTTGGTTAGCAAGAACCAAGAACAGAGACTACTGAGCATCAGAGGTATTATTCGATCATATTATGTGATATACTTATTCATGTAATCTTAAATGGATCTGTAATCAGAAATAGGATATTGCATACACCAGGTCAAATTGTAATTTGCTTACATTCTAACAAGTGAAGCAAAGTGTAAAAATCCTTTCAAGGAAGGTGGATTTAACAGTCCAACTATAAATCTCTTAACCGAGTGCACACTCAACAGTGTTGCTAAAGCTCTTAACCGAGTATACTTTAACAGGACTCCACAGATACTCTTAACTGGGTAGATCATCAAAAGTGATCAAATTGTAAGCCTTAACTGGCCCCTTCCAATCTGCAGATAGTGAAGAATTTGTGGGTGCCATCCCCACCATAGTTTTTACTTCCTAAAAGGAGTTTTATGCGATATTATATCTTGTGTTATGTGTCAATTACTTTCATGAATGTTCACATGTATGGTTAAGTTTATGAATTGATATATCTTACATCGAGATAGTATAGAACAGATGGTTGGATAAACATTTGATAACTCAAAGGATAAAGGTTAAAAGATACAAAATTTTTAGAGGTACTGATTCACCCCTCCCCTCTCAGTACATACTTCCCATTAATTCCAACACTTTTGGTATCATATTGAGCTCACTAACAAGTACTAATGGGCCCACATTGTGCCCAATAAGTTTTTATCAAATTTGAATTTGAACCTTGTGAATATACTCTCCTTCAATATTATTAAAGTGGAAATAGGCCTAGTTTTCTAGTTTGCATGCATAAGCTAGTGAACCCCATATTCATGCATAGAGTTACAATTACTAGATCTCATGAAAAACACATTCAAATATACAATAAATGGATCTTCATAATTTATTTCTTATTCTCTAAATTATAAAGAAACAAAAAAGAATACAAAAATTTACAAAATCATAAAAAAATTTAATCTCTTAATCAAGATTCTTTGAGTACTAAAAACACTCAAAACTAAAGTGTTGATCTCATGTTATAAATATGAAATGGATGGATAACCTATCCAAAATAAGAGCAAAGGAAAAAAACATTACAAATACTTAAACACAAAAAATATGATGCTTCTATCTTCGTATTCTCACATTTGTTCAATACATATCTATAGAAGTGTTATCTCCTAAATTATAGGAGAACTAGTTTAACCTCTATAATGTCCATTTATTGGATCACCTTGTACTTTTCTCTAAATTTACAAACCCAAATGAATTAAATAACATTATTTAATTAGAGACATAACCCCTACTTACAAATAATGAAAGCAAATTTTAGTTGAGCCAAACAAAAGCTACAAATTTAAACAAAATTAATATGGCGCTTCTTCATATTTTTCAATCACATAAATTATATATTTATAGAATTTTCATATCCTATTGTATACACCTAAAAAAGGCTTGAAAAAATTAATTATATACTAATTATTTAATTAATTGTCATTCTTCTATCAATAAATGAATGTTTAAATTTATTTAGTTCCTCCAAGACTAAGTCTTATAAAATCCTTAATTAAAACAATTCCTAAAATTATTTAATTACCTTGTCATCATATGACCAATTCAAATCCACTTCATTAGTCCACTTCATCTATCACCTAATATCCATGTGGATAGGGAAAATAATTTAAATATCCTATTTATCTTCAACAAGTATCCATACTCATACGGGAGAAGAAGACTTATGTGTCCTCATGAGACCAAGTCTCTTTCCACCTTCCCTATCATTTAGTCGGTTGTCTCTCCGCATCACCTAGTAAAAGCTGACTCATAAGACACTTCTTCCAAGAGTCCTACAATTTTAATCCTTCTTCCCCCATTCTCTCACAAGTCATGGAGAGATTCTCGACAAGCGTCTCTCCCTCCCAAATATTCCTCCATCTTATCCAAGTAAGAGGAACATCTCCCCCTCTTTTTCTCACATTCTAACCAAATCCTATTTTCTCTCCACCTCTCAACCAATTTAATTTAATCCCTCCATCCTTCCAATTTTTAATCTCATCCATCGATTTTTTCCACATGGGATCAAGGTCATGGAAAGCCTCTAAAAGGAGCTCACATTCCCTCATTTTGAACTATTGAGTAACTACCATTCTTGGAGATTTTAATCATAATTGAGATTTAGTGTACTTGAAGCTTACTTGTGTGTCTTTAGATTCAATTATCTTGAACTTTAGCCTTTAGAATCTTAGAATAATCATCATAGAAATTATTATCACAGAAATAGTATCATCTTAATTCACCATCATATTAGCTTGCATCTTCATAACCATTATCATAGCATTTTGGCATTCTAGAATACATTTTAGTTTGTATTTGAGATACCACAATCCAAATCATTTGAAGTCATCTTGGAAAGTGTAAAGTTATAAGAGAAAAAACAATCGCCAAGATCTCAAGGATGAGGATAAAAATGGAACAAAGCTGAAGAAATAGGTAAATAAGGTATAATTTGATCTTTCATTTAGTTTCTTTGAGTTTCATTGGTATACTTGTAAAAGGTAGGATTTTTATGATATATCAATAGATTGTGTGTCATTACATTTTATAAGTACATGCGTATTTTCAAAAAACTCCCACAAATAACTTTCCTAAATAATTAAGTTGTTTTAACAACTCAGTACAAACACATTCATACCAGTAATGTGCTAACCTATTTAAAAAACTAAAAACCTAATTATTTTATGCATCTTATGATGCAATATTACTAACAACCCCCCATATTACATCATTCTCCAAATGGGGATGTGAATCAACAATACTTGATGACCATTTTTAGTTATTCATCATAGGGACATACACATCTACTCTTGACAAGCAATACTAGAACCATCCTCACTTAACTAACTATACTTTCATCCAAGGATAGGGACAAAAACATCTAATATTGAAACAAGTATAGGGACTAACACATATATCCAAGATCAAAGTTATGACTAGGGACACACACATCTTCTCACAATAATTATGACTGGGGACACACACATTCGATCATAATCACCAACTCTTGTGATTGGGGACAAACACATTCAATCATTTACATCATCTTGTGAGTGGGGACAAACACATCCATTCACAAAAAACCAACAATAGTTATTGGGGACAAACACAAATAATCACTTACATCATCTTTTGAATGGTGACAAACTCATACATTCATTAACAACCAACAATATTAATTGGAGACAAACACATGAAATTGCTTAAATAATAAGTTTGAGCACAAAGCCCTCATTTTCCTCATATGCATCCACCATTATAGATCATTTCCACTTTCATCATTAATTATATAAGATGTTTTTAGCTTCCATGAGGAAATTGTTCTTAGCTTTAGTTATTTTGGCACAAGTTGATTTATCACTAAAACAATTTTACAACCCTATCACTACTGAGTGACAAGAGGTCGTTGAATTTACTCCAAACTCTTGTACCTCCATCCTCCAATTCATTTGATTTAGATTACATATTCCTCCTCACTATGTTCATGTGGAGGATCCTTAGTAGCCACCCCATGAAGGCATTATTCGGCATTATCTACAACCAATGCTTTATCTATATTTAGCTTTCCATCAAGGAGATCCTTGTCACATTGAGTGCAATTCATAATAATGTGTCCCTTCTTCTTTCAAACGTAGCACAAAAGTCTATCATTGAAGAAACGATTTCCCTTTGATGAAGAACTAGATTTGGAGAAATGGTTAGGCATATTTGTTTCCATAATTGCAATCTCCTCTATAGTTGAGTCAATTTTCTTAGCCCCATCAATCAAAGTAGATATAATTTCCTCTAGGGTAGCATCTACTTTTTTTAATGTGAAAATAATGTTTCCATAACTAGGAGGCATGCTATATAACAAAATAACCTTTGAATCATCATCATCTACTTTATCATTTATCCCAACTAGTTGATTCAATAGGGAGCAAAGTTTACTTATATGTTGAACAATGTTATCACCTTCCATCAATTTTAGCCCAAACAATGACTTCTTTAAACTCGTATTTGCACTTGTTGCTTTTGATCCCAACAAATAATTCAAGTCATCCCACACTTCCTTTGAGGTTTTTATTAAATTGATATGGTAGATTTATGCATCTAATAGTCCAAGACCAATCAAATATATTTCTTTGATCTTTTACAATCCATTTTGTACTTTAATTGTCACTAGTTTGCCTTGTTGATGCTCCACTTAATGTATCCCACAAATCCTTTTCAATAAGGATAAATTGTAATTTGATTTTCCATGTGTGGAATTATAAGACTTCATTTTTTTTTATTAATGTGCTATTTTTTCCATTAAAAGAAAATATTTGACCCCTCCCTTAATCTAAAGAAAATGGAAGGTGTCGAGCTCCATCAATTATGCACATTTCACACTTCTACAAATTTACATATATATTTTCTAATGTATACCATATTATTGAAACACTAAAAGCTCAATCAATTTACAATAAATACTACTACAAACTTAACTTTAAGCCAAAATAAACTATACACTCAAACTACAAATAATACCTATCAAATCCCTTGAATCACCTCCAAATAGGGACATCTCACTTCAAAACCTAAAATAAATTGCATAATTAAATGTCTCGGCTAATGCTAACCTTGTAATTGTAGTCAATGCAATAACTACTCACCGAATATGGACCATGTTAAAAAAATATGAGCAAAGGTAAATATAAGTAGCAACACAAATAATGGTTCTTCTATTCCTCACTTGTTGTGGCTATTACTATTTGGATACACGTCTAAAATCTTAAAACCAATTTGGCTCTTAGCAGCACACATAATCATACAATGCGCTACATTTCCCTTTTGACTTTTCCATTTGTATAGTTTTTCTTCACTGAGGCAATTGTCTTTTCTCCAAATCAAGACCCCTTCTTCAATTTGAGGGCCTAAATGCACATCACCTTCTTTGTTGAGATAGAAATCAATTAGTGCAACCACCAATGGTTAATCTACGATATAGTTTAAGGTACATTGGAATAACTAATAACCATGAATAAATTATCATCAACAACAACAAAAATAAAGATTTGATTGCATGTAAAGATGTAGAAGATGGAATAAGAAATCTTTAGTGTTGCTCCAACCTTGAACATATTAGTTTTGCTCAAATATCATGTGGGATAGCTTATTGGAAACCTCAAGGTTCACAATTTATAGCACAAACAAGACAATGATCTTAGGAGGAATCAAAGCACAATTTATATTTTGATCTACCCTACAATTTGTCAAGAAAAATTTAATAGAGGAAGCAAGGAAAAGGAAATGAGATTTCATGTTAGATAAGCATCATGCCAAAAGTATGCAAAGAAAAGAAGCTCATATGGCAGAAATTATATATGTTTAACACCCAAAATACTAAGAGGGGAGGGGTGACTCAGTATTCCCTTGAACTTATTAAAAAATTTAACAAACCATTCACTTAACGTAACTTAAGTGAAGAAATGAAAAGAATAGAAACCACAAACACAAAAAAAATTATACGTGGAAAAACCAAGACGGTAAAAACCATGGAGAGAATGAACTCTCAATTATTTTGTAACTAGTTATATAAGGGATCGCTCACAGTCAGAAAGGGATCACTCCCCAAAATATAATGGCTCACTATTGGAAGGTGGCTTACAACCAGTATTACAAAATTAAATTGTTAGGATTGAATCTATCATATGGAAGAGATACAATTCTACCGAGGTACATAATCACTTTCATAATAATTGTTTATTCACTTCTCTAAAAGATCACTTTTTTTCATTTGCTATCATTCGCTTATACAAAAACATATACAAGATACGTCAATATTTTCCTTTGGAAGACATTTGAATATATACCATATGAGTCTTCTTCAAGTCAACCCAACTGGAGAGGAATGAACCTGAAATCCTATACACCCTACTACCAAAAAACTCTTACCAAATCGAAGACGTCAACTTAAACAAAAATGTATGTCCCATGAACGAAGAGATGAGTGGGAGAAAGCTTACCATTATACTTCCATTATTTTCAGATATGACCAAACTAAAATTTATATTCTGTGTTATGTCAATAAATAGGGTAAGTAATTATCAGAACCAAAAATTATACCGTTGTTACCAATTTTCACATCCATCTCAAATTAGCAGAGCTGGGTAGTTGTTCGACTAGTCAAAGGTACATATGATTCATTTTAAACTTTTAAGTTTCAGGTGATGTGTTTGAACTGAAAATAAAAGTTGCAGAAAGTAATGAAAAGAGTACAAATGCATAAAAAGGAAAGATCATTTTCTACTCATTTATGGAGGAAAATATTACAAATAAATGCAAGAATATTTACATAAGAATTACTAGTACATCTTAAAAAATTTAATCTTTCTTTTAAAATTCATTTCATTCATAAAGAGGAAAGTAGGGTACAATGAAGATAAAACCACAGAAGTCGTGGATCTCTTGAAACAATATGAAATAGAAAGACAAAGTATAGAAGTCAAGATAGAAGGAGCAAGGAGAGATCTGCAATTTCCTATTAATGGTGGATTGCTGAGTCTTGATGAGCTAGCTGAGTGGGCACCATGTCCTCAAAGTGTTGAATGTTATACACTCAGTGAGAGTTAATGATAAAGATCATATCAAACAAGAAAGACAACAAGATGAAACAGATGTTTTAAAATTAATGATTTCTCATCATGTGCAGATACAAGTACGAAGACTACAAGTTACTAAAGGGACATTCTTTTATTGAATGAAATATTTTAACTTAATATCATGTTTCGGGAGATCAAAAAAAGGGATCAAGTTCAAATTGTTAAAGGGACATACTATTATAATTTGGAACCTTTCAATTAGTTCCACTAAAGTTAAATCAGCTTGAATATAATTAAAAGGTGTAAATCATAAGCCATAGCAATGAATGGTGCCAAGAGCAGAAACAAAAAGATTGAGAGGATATTAATCATGAAGTTGCATCAACAAGCTTTTATATCAGCATCAGGTAATGTCTCCTATCAATAGGACATTTATGTCATTGAGTGCTCAAAGAATGAATATTGCAGGCTCATTGTCTTTTACCAAGAACATAACAACATGGAGATACAAAAGCATCAAATGCTATGATAGAACAACTTAATGAGGGCTACATTAATAATGAAAGGTACAGTCATGATTTTATGAGCGACAACAAGGTTATGAACATGTGAGGTAAACATTGTATCAGGGTTTATTAATATAGTGTATTATGTAATCACCGCCATGATTAGGTCTGTGGATAATAATATGGAGCAATAGTTGAGATTGGGTACAAATGATAAGTCAGATCAATCATTTATAGAGGCATTAAAATGTGATGAGAGGACAACATATATGTTAAGAAAGCATGTTGATAGGATGTCATTTTTAACTTCATGGTCAGCATTGGGAAGGAAGTGCAAAGATATTGACTTCTATCATTATTCCAGTCGCAAGAACGTTCAAACACAATAAAGTGCAAAGTGACAAAATGCAACATCAAATGCAACTAACAAAGTTTAGACATAAATGGAAAATATTTTATGACATTCAATAAGATAAGAGATGGAAGAATTCATTTATTAACCATTCATAAAGTTGCACATAGTTTTTAAGGATGATATTGTTGCTACAGGGAATAGAATACACAAACAACAATAAAATATGAAATCTTCCATTCGGAAGGGATTATGATGTTAAATACAATGATGGCCTCGAGAAGGAGAAAAATGGAGAAAAAAACCAAAGTGAGGACAATGGTGATAAAGACCAAAAGTAGGAGATTGATAGAGATGAAACTATGGAGGTTGAGGTTTTGGATGATAACTCGTCCACCCATGTCTCAGACATTGTGAAATCGGGAACTATTGACATAACCAATGATATGATGCCTGAGGAAGAGGATGGGAACACGACATGTAAGGATATTGTCACTAGGACCTGTACCAATTGCATGCTATTGAAAGAAGACCTGAGCAAGCTAAAGACTAGAGTTGTGGACCTGGACAAGAAGGTTATCAATAGTTCCAAATTTAGCCTACAGGTGATGCATCGTACGTGCACCTCCATCTATCTACTGCAAAAGAAAATGTTGGGGATTAATGCAGAGAAGTAAGAAAACTACAAGGAACTTGTTACTCACTGATGATTGGACTGGTGTGCTCACCTAGTCTAGGTACAAAATTAAATAGTCTGGTATGTGGTGTCCTCCATTGGTTTTGGTTTGAGGCTCTTTAAGGCCGCTTGTGTCGTTAGTTTTATTACTATGTTGTTGTTTAAAACTATGTTGTTGTTTAAGACTACTTCTCTATTAATGATGCTAGATAGGATAGCTTTATATTGGTACAGTGTTACTCATAGGACTGTGTATATAGTTTGTGTGGTGGTGGTTTCTAGATGGTTACTGAACACTTGTTATACTGTTAAAGGTTTTTGATATACTTGGTGTGTTGTTAACATGCTCTTGTAATTCTCTGGTAAGCCTTATAGGCTTGTTCTATATGGGCCAACACCCTTGATTTAACTCCTTTTATATATCAAAAATAAGAAAGTTAATTATGAAAATTGTAATAATATGATCATAGAAGGTTTAGGAAATGCATGATGAACTTAAGGAATTTTGAGGTCAATTGTATTATGACTACATGTGTAAGTGTAGTAGTACAGAAAATTTAATGGTGAGTTTAGACCTTCTTAAATAATCGGTAACAAAGTAATTGTGTACAAACATCAAGAGTAAAGTAAGGCAGAAGCATTGTATGGAGTTAAGCAAGTTCATCGTGTTCTATTAAAGTTGTGAATGTTGTGTGACTTCTCTCTCTCTCTCTCTCTCTTCTTATTTTATTCCTCACTTGATAAACAATTAATGGAAAGTTAGTAATGCAAATGTGTTATGTGAACAAATGTAAAGTTATTTGTCGTTTTCTTATAAGGTTTTAAGAAATTAATGAAGATGCCTTCTATAATAGAGGCCTTAAATTTGTAATTATACCAACGTACATTGGCATAATATGTTATTGAGTGATAGAATATATGAAAGCTTACTAAGATGGTTATGATGTTTGACCTTGACCTTCGGTGCATTAAAACAAAATGAATTGACTTGTATGTGAAATATATGCGGTTAATCAAACATCCTATGTGTAATTAAAACCATTTTGATGATTGATGTAGATTACATGCATTGAGTAGAGATAACTTTGTATGGACATATGGTAGGCGGTATGTTTTCTTGTGAAATATGGAATGGATGATGTGTATAGCTTTAGCATGTGGTTCCATGCATATGTACCCTCAAGTGCTTGTGTGAACTAGTATTTGAGTAGTTTTATGGTAGCATGGAGAACCTTGTCCTCTATAGGTGATATGCTTGGTCGCACCTTATTGAGTGCCTACCTGTACGAGTGTTCAGATTGTACTAAGCATGGTAGGAATACTCGGCCATGGGATGTATGAATCGACCTAGCACCACTAATAGTTTCTTCATTCCTTGTCGAGTGACTAGGATTATAGTCACACAATGACATAAAGTGCAATTTCATGTTTGTTTCTTTTATTTGTTGTGTGGACCAATAAACTTGTTTATCCTTGCTTCTGAGAGTTTAGCCAAAAAAATTGAAACTTATTTTAAGGATGATTTACAATTGAGACTACATATTTTACTTTATTTACTGTTGCAATTTCCTATTTTCTTCTTTTATTTGCAAATTTTGGTGGTTGAACCAGTTTTCTTTGGTGTTTTATGAACGTTGGTCCTGTGTTGAACGTGAATTCCTCTCCAAGGGCGTATTATGTAGACTTGGCGAGTGCATGTGAGGAGACAGATGCAAGAAACCAATGGGTGTGGGCTATGGATTTCGTTTTGTTGGGATTAGTATGTGCACCTCGGAGCATTTTGGCGCATGTCACTCATGTGCTTGGTGTTTTGTGACCTCGGTGTTGTGGTTCGATGTGTTGTCAGCAATGCATATCTTTCTATGTTTATGGTTGCATAGTAACTATAGAAATGGATCTGTGTGCTTAACTAGTGCACGTATGATCATGCCTTGTGAGTATTGGTGCTAGTTTGTGTGTAAATTTTGGAAAAAATGAAATTGTACCTTGTATTTATGTCTCTTATACATGAAGAGAATGGCTGAAATAGTAATATTGTTAAGAAATTCAAGAAAAATTGATGTGTTATTTTGCTTCAATAATGATGAGATGATCATAGATTTGAGTTTTTATGCGCGCATTAGAGTAACTTTTGTGTGCAAAACAATGAGAACTAACATAAATCATTGCTTATTAGGAGATAATATGTGTTTTTTTGACTGAAATGAATGGATAATCTCTAATATCATTGCTATATTGGGAATTGTGGATATAGGTGATTGGTGAATATATGTATGAAAGTATGCTTTAGTGCATTTATGATTGGAAATTTTAGAAGAAATTAATCAATTACATTACTTTTATTGGATAGCATGGCCTAATTGTTAGTAGGCAGCAGACACATACTTGTGATATTGATTTGATAAGATGAAAATATTACAGTTGATTAGAATAGTGAGATAGAATAAAGAGGGGAATATAGAATTGTTTGACAATGTTTGTGAGAATTGAGCTACTTTTCCATATGGATTCCAAGGAACTTATCTATTATTGATTATGCTTAAGAGATGCCACATGACTAATGTAGTGTTTCTATTTTAGCCTTTGCAACTTCCAAGAGTAAGTCAAGCCATAGGGGGGAGGATGTAGTGTCATCTCAACCCCGTCTCTGTACATAGGTAATATAACTTTGGACCTTGGTTCGGATGTAGGATGAGGTAAGCCTAAATGTCATATTGACATGTTAATGTTACTATATTTCTATGATTATGATTATGGAATTGATGTGATAATGATTATTATATAGGAAATGGTACATAGTCACATAAATGATTATGTTAAGTAAAATAAGGTTATTTGATCATTACGCTTGATAACTGATTGGGATGACATGTTAGTTTAAAAGATATTTAAACGTTATGAGAATTATTCAGATATTTAGTAGTGATTGTAAATGCACAATGTGTTTCCAATTGATGTCATGATGTTTCATGGGGATTTTACATGCACGTTACGAATCACATTGTAATAATATGTAAATCTACTGGTGCTCGGTTATTACAATGCTTATGTTATATGTTATGGTTAATGATGTTTGATGTGTTTGTACGAAGAAGGACGAAGTCATAGTTATTCGTTCATTAGGTCCACCCTATGTCTCGATCCCCTTCATTGTTTGATAATATATATATATACACATGAGCTTCGGCTATCATACTAACGTGGACAAGTACCGGGCATCGACTTCCCCTAAATTGGCAAGGTTGAGCATGCCCAAAATGCATGCATATATATTAACCTCGATGGTGGTCAACGAGAAGTTAATCATATGTCCAACTAATTCCCCTAGCCACAATTGTTGTGCCTGGTTGTGCGACAATTGCCACATTGTTTATTTTGGTCAGCTAGTTACCAGGTGGTAACAACCAGCGGCCCTATTTGGTATGTTGAGATAAGGGAAAGCAAGGAATGATAGGGGTTACAATAAATGAACCCAAAAATCTCAAAGCTCCAATAGATCAAATGTCTAAATTGGACATTAATCTTGAAAAATCTAAAAGAGAGCAAGAAATCATGGCAAAAATGCTTGAGATTTTAGACTTCAGGGTACTGCGTTCACATCCATGGACTATGGCAATTGATTTCAGATCAGATTTACACAAATTGAAGAGAAAGATAGGGTTTCAAATTGATCATAGAATTGAAAGCTTTTAATGCTTGCATTGATTGGTTGTAAACCCTAACCCTAAATGGTCCAAAGCTTGTTGCATTCATGTTCATATAAAGGGATTTTCAAGACCATTTAGTAAGGGCTGGAGAATTGGGAGAAATATTGTAAGCATTAGGCTTGTATTTGTTTCCAGTCTAGGCCAATATAGCAGATGTTGTTCAGACCGTATTAAGAAAGAATAGAAAGTTGTATGATCCTTTGCATATTGTCTTATTTTGTATGCCCTTTTCATATTGATGCAGAAACTAGATTTCATCATACTTAATATAAGTAGTCTCGAATTTTAAGTCTCTCCTTTGTGTTATCTTTTGAGTTGTAAGTTTTTTGGCTTACTGTATAAGTCTTACTTGTGCATATGTGTATTCCACAAGTCTTTGATCTTAGATAAAATGAAAATGCTTTGGATATTACATTGATTCTACTGGATTATCTATGAAAGGATAATATTAGAAGTGTGTGGTCTAAGATATTTATGTTTATGGCTTTGAGTCTATACCAATGGGTTTATTTTACGTTTTAGTATTATATTTAGGAATTTACCCAGTGGATAAGGCACTAATCCAAAACTAGTACACTCTCTTGAGATGTATGTCTGATAGGTTTGGCTATATTATGTCCCTAAATTTACGTCAAAAACTATTTCATATTCTTTTATGTTTTGCAATTGTTTGTTGTTGTCCTACATGGTAGTGAAGAGTCAATAAGTGTGTGGTTACCATTTAGTACTTACTTGCCATTTATTTGTTGTAAACATCCAGAGTTGTAAAGAGTTGTGAAAGTTCAATATTTATCTAGATTAGGTGCACCCGCCTTGGTTTTGCAGAGCCAGAAGAGTAGAGGGTAGTCTTGTCCTATAGTTGGTCTAGTTACCTTGCAGAGCTCTCATACTTGGAGCTAACCATTCCTAATATTAGTCTCAAGGTATATTGGTTGCTTTCAAAGCATAATAGTTTTAAACGCCAACAAGATGGTGACTCTGTTGGGGAAAGAGCAATAAAAATCTTGTTGAATCTTTTAAAGAATTTATGGTGTTCTACTATTTATATCATTTGACCCATCTGAGTCACCAACAAGATGGCAACTCTGCTGAGGACATGCAGTAGAATTTCCATAACTAACTAGTAAGTTGATCATTGGAAGCATAGAGTTACTCAAGTTTGGTCCTTTGTCATTATTTTATCTTGTGAGTTCTATATTTGCAAAATATTCATATCAGTTAGTGTTGTGATCCCAACTAGTGTTGGGTGGCGACTCTGAGGTTTCTCTGCAGTAGTGCTGAGTAAATAAAATATCATTTTGTCACACTTTCCAATATGAGTTACAGAAATACTAGATCTTGGGCAAAGGGACATCCTGAAGATAGGTTGGGAGATGATTTCCCAACTACATCGAAAGTTGATCAGCCAAGAAAAGGAAGGGATATCAGAAGATCCCCTCAAGCTGAGAGACGAGGGGAAGCCATTAGAGAAGAAGGGCCAGTCCAACACAGCCAAGAAGGAAATGCATCTGAATATGAGGAGGCTGCAGACTTCGAACTCGATTCATATAAAGATCATAGCTCTCCTAATGAAAGGAAGGAGGAGGAATCTAACACCACTCTCCCATATTCAGAAGATCTTGATGAAGAGGCTGCTGAATTGAGAGAAGAAATCCAAAAGAGGTTTGTCCTCAGACAACAAAGAGAAAAAGAAAATGAAGATATGATAAGCCAAAAGATGATCAGAAATAATCAATTAAGGAGGCAATTGCTAAGCATGGATGCAATGGATTATGTTGAAAGGCCTCAGAGATTTAAAGAGGAACCTATCATTCGTCAAGTGGTTGACTATCAAGGCCCTAGGGATAAGGGAAAGCAAGGAATGACAGGGGTTACAATAAATGAACCCAAAAATCTCAAAGCTCCAGTAGATCAAATGTCTAAATTGGACATTGATCTTAAAAAATCTAAAAGAGAGCAATAAATCATGGCAAAAATGCTTGGGAAGGCACAAGCTGATGCTGCTACCCTAAAGATGAAGAAGAAAATTGATTTTCTCATGCAGCCCTCTAGGTCTTCTCATCTTGATGTTGAAGGAGCTACAACATTACATGTCGGGGCATCTACTTCTCAAATGAATAATCATTCTGAAAGAAGACCCATTTATGAAGAAAGGTACAAACAATTTTCATTTCATAATATTCATGGCTATCCTAATTTAGTTCCAAATGAAATTAGGGATAAACTTCCTAAATTTGCTAGAAATAATTTAATCACATGTGAGGAACATCTAAAGAAATTTACACATACCATGGATGATTATGATATTAAACATGAGGATGTAATTATAAAGCTTTTTGTTCTATCTCTAGTTGAGGATGCTAGGGATTGGTTTGATGCATTACCTCATAATTTGGTGGGATCTATGAATGCATTAAAAGATCATTTTCAGCATCAATATGGTGATAAAACCAACAAGGGATTCCTATTAAATGAATTTAACAACGTCAAAAAGAATTCAAATGAGGGAGTTGTTGAATTCAATACAAGATTCCAAAAGGTTATGCATAGGCTTTTTCAAAAAATGAGGCTTGATGAGGAGGTATGTCTTGTTACCTATTTAAATGTTTTTGATTCCACAATGGGATATTCTCCCCGAGACAAGAATCCAAGAAGCCTTATTGAAGCTTATAAGATTGTTGTCAATATAGAAATAAATAGACAAGTATCAGGAAAAATGGGTAAAAGAAGATAGGAAGTTTACTAGGATAAATCAGAAAGAATCAGAAAATAAGGATAGTAGGATTCCAAATAAAAATAAGCCATCCTATAACAGTTATAGTCAGCAGCCTAGGATGCAAAACTACCCATATACTACCCAATGGAGGGATGGGGAGCCTATTCTCCCACAGGGGAAAGACAAGCCTGATAATTGGACTCATGATCCCCTACAGGGAAATACAGCCAATATGTCTTATGATTTCACATGGTGCACGGCTTGTCAATCCCCACAAAACCCTCACTATTGTGTTGTTGCTCTGGCGATGTTTGAAAGTCAGGCACAAAAAGAAAGGGAAGCATATGATGATGTTAGTAATGCAATGACTTCTTCATGTTTAAGGAGTGAGGAGGAATCTGATGATCAAGCTGGGGGTCAGGGTTTGTTTCTTTCTGAGGAAGAGGAAGAAGAGGTTGATGGCATAATATGTAATGTTGCAAGGGGAAAACAACCTTTTGTAGTAAGAAGACCTTCAGATGTTGAGATTTCTCAAATCACTGCAGACATTGTTACTATGGCAAAAAGTATCTATAATTTGAGAAATAGGACAGTTGGTAATGCAGATGGTAGACCAGCTGGTATGTTTATTAAGGAAACAAGAGCGAGCCCTAAGAAGACATCAGAGAAAGAAAATATTGCTAAGGGTGTAAAGAAAATAAAGGTTAGAAAACATGAGAAGTTAGATCGTTCAAATGATGTCCATAAGATAAAGGCAGAGATGCCAGAGATAAATGTCTCTTCTTTGCAAAAGGATAATAAAGCAATTGACCCAAACTTGGATACCCAAGTTAAAGATGAAAATGTTGTTATTATGAAGCAGGACATCTCTGACATAAAATATACTCATGTTGGTGTGGGCCAATTATTATCACAAATGATTGTTAGGGTCCCCTTTTTAGAAATGATGAGAATAGAAGAACATAAGGAGAAAGTCCTCTCATGGGTAAATAGTGTTTCTTCCGCAAGCAGACTGAAGCCAGAAATGAGTGAGAAAAAGGGGAATATCAAGGACAAATCTGATAAAAAGGAAAAGGAATCATAAGAGATTATTTCTAAGATCCCTCACATTTTCTTAAATACAAATCATGTCAACACTCTTTTGGGAGCTATGGATCCCTTTTTCTTGACTTTGGCTATTAATGTTAAGATGCTAAAAAATTGTATGATTGATTCAGGAGCACCCAATACTGTTATGTCTGTAGAGAGAATGAAGGCAATGGGACTACAGGTAGATAGCCCTCATGGAAGATGTCAAGTAATGGATTCAAGAGAGGTACATGTCAAAGGTATTATTAAGGCTCTACCTTATAGACATGTTGCATATCCAGAGAAGGTACTAACAATGAGTGTCCTTGTGGTTGACATGCCTCTCCAATATGGTATGCTATTGTCCAGAAAGTGGTGTGTTTCAATGGGAGGAAGTATTCAATGTGACTTGTCATTTGTAGCCTTTAATATTTCTGGTCAAAATGTTAAGGCATCTAGAGAAACTAGAACTCCTCACATGATTGAGGAAAGTGAAGATGATACTATGAATTCTTTCTTGGATCCTTGCAGGTCCAAGGCATTAAGGTTGAAAATGAAGTCCAGCATTTGTTTTTATCTAAGGACAAAAATAATGTGGCAGAACAAAATGATTTGTGGACTGTGTACTTTAATGGTGTAAGCTCAAAAGGTGGAGCTGGCACAGGAGCTTTATTGCTAGCTCCTAGTGGTAAAACCTTTAAGTTCTCATTTACTTTGTTGTTCACATGCACTGATGATATTGCAGAGTATGAAGCCTTGTTGATAGGTTTAAGGTTAGCCTCAAGATACAAGATCAGAAATCTCATAGTTGTTGGAAACTCTGAATTGGTGATCTCTCAAACAAGAGCTAGGTACACCTCAAGGAATCAGAAATTCAAGCAATGTGGGAATGTTGTTTGGGATGAAGTAGAGAAATTTGATGTATTTGGCATTGACTAGATAGGTAAGAGTGAAAAAAAATGGCAGACTTGTTGGCTAACATTGCTTTGAGGCCAGAGAATACTACATTTACAGGAATTTCTAAGATAGAAGTTCAATCCAAACCTTCCATTACAAGCAATGACTTTCAGTCATTCATTAAACCATTTCATAATGGTCCTTCAACTACTCAGCATGTGCAGTTACCTGATGAATGTGTGGATAAGTGCTCTCCTTCCAACATACAAGATATTGGTTTGCATAAGTTTCTTGATGTACAAGAAAGTTCTTTAAGGAATTCTATTGTTTGTATGCAAACCAATGACAGAATACTAAACAAGGGATACAACAATATGGAAGAATGTAGGTGCCTTCTTTTTCAGCCAGATGATGACTCTCCAAGGTGTGGCGTTGAGCTAAAAAATGTTGAGAATTGCTTTGTTATGATTTGTCTTTATCTAATAAATCTAACATGCATATGCCACATGTTTTACATTTTCGACATCTGTGTGATTTTCATTTGAGCTCAATTGATGGATATGCTAATATTTTTCTGTGTGATGAGCTAATGGTACATTGCAATGAATCTGATTAGACAGATGAAAGTGGTTGTTTCATATTTTTTCCAGAGCAAGGAGCAAAAAACTGTCTATGGTAAGGGCAAACTAGATTAGAAATTTGGTGATGGTTTCAGACCATCAGGACTTATTTGACTCCTTTAGATCAGTGAATAATTGGCAGAATTAAGTTATTTTCTGCTACAAGTTTGTATATATTCTTTCTATTTTTATTTTCTATTTTAGGTTAGGTTTCCTATTTTGTAGGTTGTCTGCTTATCCTAGAAATCTTGAATCCTTTTCATGCCTGCAAGAGCCATGCATCCCCAGACGGAGCCATTGTTAGACCCATTCAAAATCTTCATGGTTCCAAGCCTTCTTTCCATGTCTGCAATTTGTTTTAGGTCTCTGACCTCAAACCCTATATTTCTTGAGACATTTCCATGCAAAACCATAAACCCTCATGGCCTATTCTAATTTGAAGTTACTTTTTTGTAACTTAAATCTTTAAGCGTCATATGTCATGTCTCGGCGGGGTCTTTTTTATTTCCCTAAGTCGTGTTTCCTAGAGGGGTTCACTTTAATATTTCCTATCTTCCTTAGTCCCTAACATGCCTTCACCTTTTTCATATGTCGAGCAAGTTGTTTTCAATCGAACGATCAACGTTGTGCCTTAATCACGAGATGCAGTTGATTTACCCTTCGAGGCATTGCGTTGTGTCGACGCATGGTGAGTTGTCAGATCTTGGAGCCCATCAAAGATAAGGTTAATGGTCGTGCAAATCCGAGTTTATCCTGTGGTCAACATTTTTCCTCAAAGATAAGATGCACGACATATACTGATCAAGGCATTGCGTCTGATCGCCACATGTAAAGTTGTTGAGGCTATGGATGGGTTACAGAACAGTCAAGTTAGATTTCATCCAACGGTTGGCGTAAAGCCTTATGGAAAAGATGCTTGTCGGGTAGTTTTTGAGGCATTGCACCTAGCTGACACCTATCCTCCTGTGATCGTGGGGCTGGAGCAAGGGCAGGCTAAAAGGAAAGGTGATATAAATGAATCGGACAGACTGTATAATGCCTTAAAGAGAAGGTGATCAAGAAATAATGTTTAAGGCATCACGCCTATGTGCCACGTGTCCAGATCAGATTTTGTTGGAGCCCGGGTAACTTAAAGAAGATCTATGGATCTATTTTAAATTATGTGAAGACTTGATCTCGACCGTCCAAAGTTTTGTTCCACACCACCTGTGACTGTTATAACTTGATTTCAAATATTTAAATCTTATTCTCAGAGGGTTTCATGGTAGTGGATTTAAATTTTGTCTCAAAACTATTAATGAACCGATCTAATCTTGTGGATTGATATTGCACAGCTGTTGAACAGTGTAGGGATTGGAATCTGAAATGTGAAATTCATTTATGTCTAGACTTGACAAATAGAGGTTTCTAATCAGAGGATAAATGCATATAGCAGCGTTGGTCTCTTCTACATTATGTTGAGTTGCTCTCTGCATCAAGGCTTGAGATTTTAGACTTCAGGGTACTGCGTTCACATCCATGGACTATGGCAATTGATTTCAGATCAGATTTGCACAGATTGAAGAGAAAGATAGGGTTTCAACTTGATCACAAAATTGAATGCTTTTAATGCTTGCATTGATTGGTTGTAAGCCCTAACCCTAAATGGTCTGAAACTTGTTGCATTCATGCTCCTATAAAGGGATTTTCAAGACCATTTAGTAAGGGCTGGAGAATTGGGAGAAATATTGTAAGCATTAGGCTTGTATTTGTTTCCAGTCTAGGATATAGCAGATGTTGTTCAGACTGTATTACGAAAGAATAGAAAGTTGTATGATCCTTTGCATATTGTATTATTTTGTATTCCCTTGTCATATTGATGCAGAAACTAGATTTCATCATACTTAATATAATTATTCTCAGATTTTAAGTCTCTCCTTCGTGTTATCTTTTGAGTTGTAAGTTTTTTGGCTTACTGTATAAGTCTTGCTTGTACATATGTGTATTCCACAAGTCTTTGATCTTAGATCAAATTAAAATGCTTTGGATATTACATTTGATTCTACTAGATTATCTACAGAAGGATATTATAAGCAGTGTGTGATCTGAGATATTTATGTTTATGGCTTTGAGTCTATACCAATATGTGTGTTTCAGTTTTCAGTATTGTATTTAGGAATTTACCCAATGGATAAGGCACTGATACAGAACTAGTGCATTCTCTTAAGATATATGTCTGATAGGTTTGGCTATATTTTGTCCCTGAATTTACATCAAAAATCATTTCATTTCCTTTTATGTTTTGCAATTGTTTGTTGTTGTCCTACATGGTAGTGAAGAGTCAATAAGTGTGTCGTTACCATTTAGTACTTGCCATTTATCTGCTGTAAACATCCGTAGTTGTAGAGAGTTGTGAAAGTGCAATATTTATCTAGATTAGGTGCACCCGCCTTGGTTTTGCAGAGCCAGAAGAGTAGAGGGCAGTCTTGTCCTATAGTTGGTCCAGTTACCTTGCAGAGCTCTCATACTTGGAGCTAACCATTCCTAATATTAGTCTCAAGGTATATTGGTTGCTTTCAAAGCATAACGGTTTTAAACGCCAACATCATCTTTCTTTACCTCTTCTTCCTTGTTTGCAATATTCTTTTATGCTCTCACTAATGCATATGCAATCTATATTTTAGCATCATATAGTTATTTTGAATGGAAACCTAAGATGCTAATATATCTCAAAAGATATGGATATCATTGTGTTATCATATAATTTGACAATGAACCCTAGGATGATGTAGAAAAGACAAATTGGAAAAAAAAATATGATGAAGCCTTTGGTACTCCGTGTATGTCAGTCTCTTCTGATCACGTTTTTCACATTGAATTTCCCACTACACCAAATGGAGTGTAAATTGCCTTGGAAACGCTCTTTGGTAACAAGGATGAGCTAACATGTCATCAATTGGAGAATAAACTTATAGGGTTGAGTCCCATCAATTTAGACACCATGCAGGACTTCTTCACAAAACTTAAATGTGTAATATTGCAATTGGAACAGAGTAGAATCAAGAAGGATGATAAACAAATGATCTTGAAAATTCTTTCTAAGTTTGGTCTTAACTATTCAGTATTTGTTTCTTTGTTTCTACATTCCAAGCTACAAAATATGCCCCTAAGTTTCACATACAAAATACCTTCTCTAGATGAATTTACTTCGAAACTTGATAGGGAGCATCACAATTTGGTTCTAATAGGTACAATGAAACCCTCTAAGTCACATGACATAGTTGAAAATCAAGGCACAAAAGGAAAGAAAGGGTCTAGGAAACAAGATAAGAAATAAAAGAACCAAGGAGAGAAGAAAGATCATAAATCTACCACATCAAAAGAAGCTAATCAAACCTCTTGAAAAAAAGGTGAAAAGACTAAGGAGGGGATCAAGTGTTCTTACTATAAGAGGCCTAGACATTATGAATACAAGTGTTTAAAGAAAAAAAAAATCACCTTTCATATCTTCTAGAAAAGAAAAATATCAAGGTGTGAAATTCAATCAAATAGAGTTCATTAGAAGATTCTTCTAATGACATACACAAAAGTAAGGGGAAAGGAAAGGGCAAGAGCTTCATTGTTATTGTTTTGCAACAAAAATTTTGGATCATTAACTTGAGTGGTTTGCACCACATGGCCTCTTTATAAGAATATTTCACCTCTTTAGAGCATTGTTATATGCCTACCATACTAATAAGTGATGATGCTCCTATTGAAGTGTGTGGGAGAGTATCTATTGACATAAGTGAAGGAAAATTTGAGGATGTCCTTTGTGTTCCATATGTGTCAACTAACCTCCTACCTGTTTATTAGATCATTCATATTGGTTCACGAAATGGAGTAAGTTCACACAATATACATTAGTAATTGATTAAATACATAAAATGAGTCTACAATTGATGTGGGAAAAGAAAAGCATCAATCCATATTATATCAATTTTCTCTTTCTTCTCAACTCTCCAACACTCTTGGTCAGTCATGCAAATGAAAGTTGTTTCTGACATTAATCATTTGGCCACTTAAAATATTGTTACTTGCAACAATTTAGTCAATATGACATAGTTTCAAGGTTTCCTTGTATTCGATTTTCTAATGTAGTTTGTCAAGGATGCATTCTTGGTATGCATCTGGAGGATAAATATGATGAAGACAAAGCATGGAGAGTAGAGCTACACCAACTATTGGAGTTGGAGCATGGTGACTTGGTAGGTCCATTTCCACAAATTGCTTTGGTGGGGTTAGATAAGTCTTGACATTTATTGATGACTTTTCTAGATGCACATGAGCTTACTTTCTCAAATAGAAGTTTGAGGTCTTTGAGAGTTTTATTAATTTCAAAGCTTTTCCAAAAAAACAATCAGCGGAGTTCATCAAGATTCTACCTAAAAATAATGGGGTTGAATATGATAACAATCAATATGAACAAATTTGTACTTTGGAAGGTATCAACATGCAGCACACACTTCCATACAATCCTTAGTAGAATAGTGTCGTTGAAGGCAAGAATGCATTGTTCAAGGAGATGGAAAACTGTGTAATTCACTCCAAAACTTTAGCATCTAAGTACTGGGTAGAGGCCATCAACTATGCGTATTAAATCTAGAACTGAGTTCCTCGCAAAGTTGTTAAGGGGATAACTTCTTTTCAAACTTGGGTCATTCGAAAACCCGCAGTTAAGCACTTACGAGTGTTTGTTTCTCCTGCATGGGATCACATTCCAACTGAGAAAAGCAAGGATATGGATTCACAAAGCAAACCTTGAATATTTTTTGGGTATCTAAATGATCTCAAAGGTTATATGCTTATCCATCCAACCACTCATGAATTGTTCATTAAGAGAAGTGTTCGTTACGAGGAGAGCTCTTATAGTTCTTCTCCTACCACTTCTCAATCCAACATCACATTGGAAACAATGCATGATGATGGTAGTTCTTCAAACAATCAAAATTATCCTAATCTTTATGAGGAGTCTTATTCCTCCACTTCAAATGGTGATAGTGATGATGAGGATTGCATTCCTCTCTTAGTCATCATTCAAAGGTTGATGGTCCTTCTCTAGACCCTCCAACTATAACACCTTTGTGACCTTGTCAAACATTTGAGTTAGCAGTTAATTGGGTTGGTGATATATCAAATGGTAGAAGAACAAGGTCGCATTTTTTAATAGGCTCTACATGTCTTCATCGCTTAAAACTTATGATCCACAATCCTTTCTAGAAGCTTCAAATATTGCCAAGTGAGATGCTCCAATGTAGGAAGAGCTCAATTCCTTGGAAATGAATGGGATTTAGTTGGTCTTCATAAGGGAAAGAATTTTTTCAATGCAAGTGGATCTATCTAACATTTGCAGCAGATGGATTACTTGATAAGCATAAGGCTCACTTGGTAGCAAAAGGATTCTCCTAGGTTCCCAAGATTGACTATTTTGAGACTTCTCAACCAATTGATAAGATGAATTCCACCTTCAGGAGGAAATCTACATGGAGCAGCCATAGGGGCTTGTTCAATATTCTTCACTTGTATGTCGACTTTGAAAGTCTCTCTACAAGCTAAAATAGACTCCTTGAGCTTAGTATGCCAAGACGGATTCCTAACATTTGGTTTCATTCAATGTCTTATTTTTTAAATGTGCACATTTTGCACTAGGATGACACCCACACATTTCTAGTTCTTTCGGTTGATGACTAGTTGATCATAGGGAGTCAATCATCCACCATCAAGGAAGTGAAAACTACTCTACATGATAGTGTTGATGTCAAACTTGGGTCTTTTACATTATTTTTTGGGGATAGACCACATGATCATCTTCGGGTATCTTCTTTGGACCACCCAAGTATGCACTTGATTATGCTCTCCAGATTTCCCATGACTGATTATAAGCTTGAACTCACTCCACTTTTGTCAAGGGTCAAACTAGAGACTAAGTGCCCTTCACCCTTGGTTGATGGCACTTTATACCATCAATTTTTTTGAAGTCTCGTATAAGTTGCATTGGAAAGCGATAAGTGGATCCTACACTAAATTCAGCGTACTCACAATTATGGGATTCATTATGTAGCTGATGTCGATATTGGCTGGGGGGGCACAGATTCATTATGTAATTGATGTCGATATTGGCTGGGGGGACACAAACTCTCTCTGACATTTTTCCTCTATTTAGGGGGTTATTCCTCTTATGCAAATCGTTTTCTTCTTTTTCTTCTGGAGAGGATATCTATGTACATGGGTACTTAGCATGGATTCATTTGTCGGGAACCATCAGTTGTCCAATGATAGCTTGGTCGAAGTATTGAGAGCATTATACAATTTCTCTTACCTTGTCTCTCTTTTTCTCATTTCATATTTATCTTCATTCAGTTATTTTGATATTTAGTCATCTATCAAGTGTGTTGCATTTGATCTACGACCAATATAAGATCATGGCTTATATGGTGTTATGCACAAAATCTAACAGGCACGAGATGTATGATTGGCTAAGAGTAGTATATTTGGTAGTGTAATGAGATGGGTGCATAAGTAGCAAGTTGTGGTCACCTTACACTACAAAGGTAGAGTACACATGATCTATTCATTCTCTAAGGAAGGAAATTTGGCTTCAAAGACTATTTGAATGTTGGACATTTTACATATAGGCAAATAGATGTAAACATGGAAAAGAAACTAATCTTTCACATGTGGACAAAACACATTGATGCTCAGTACCATTTTGTTCATGACATGGTGTAGGATGGGAGGATGGTGTTGGATAAAAATTAATAATTAAAATAATGTTGCGCGTGGTTTGACAAATGACAATGAACACAAAAAGTTCAAGTGGCACGGTAAACCTATGAGTGTACAATCCTACCAAAAAATTCACAAATTGTATGTGTTTTCCTTTTCATCTTAAGCTATAGAAGTGGGGAAATGTTGGGATTGGTATCATACACATTCCAAATCTTATGTTTGCTTATTTAAATGAAGCTAAGGTGCAAAATTACTTCATACACAAATATGAGAGGAAATGAACAGAGGCTCAAATCTAACAATCTCCAATGGAAAATATACACATGCAATAGACATGAAATTCAAAACTACACAAAGGTACAAGTAGAGAAAACACTCCAAAGAGAAAGATCCAATGCTCTAAATCACAAAACCAATTGTATAACAATAACAATACAATTACATACAACTTCAAGCACATGATGTATTACAGTATTTAAAACATTAAATTATAAAGTAATTTTAACAATATAATAGCATCCCTTCCACACGCCATGCCAACTCTATCCAATTATCCCAATAAATAGATTTAATACAAATACAAAACCCTCCATAGTTTCAAAACATCATTGGCCAACATGAAAGATGTATGGTGCCCAAATTCCATGGACCAATTTCTAGTCCCAATACCAAATTCAAATTCCAAACTATTTTTAGGATATTTCTTATGGCTATCATAGCTTATTGGGACCTATCATAATCAACATCCCAACTTAGGAACCCTAGTTTGTCATATTCCTCCACATAAAGATACTTTCTGGCGTGCATCATAAGATAGTACATCGCTCTTTGATTTGGAACTCATCATCATGAGATATGTATCCTCTAATGTGTGCAAAAGCATCTATGTTACAAGATGTGTAAGTTAATATTATGACATTCCAAAATGTGTAAAATTTTATGATCTTATGACACACATAAGAGCATGTAAGAATAAAGAGTTACATAGTAAACTCTAACTTTTACTAACTCACAACACATGTTTACAGCACATCATAAAGTATATTGTAAGTGGAGTGACTAACAAATGAAATACCCAAGTTTGGTTGGTGGGGTTTTGAGGCATAAAAGGAAGAATATATAATTAGCAAGATGACTCGTTATAAAAGTGTTGGAATTTGTGTCTTAGATTTGGGCACCACTTTAGAGCCCATGATTTTCATAAACCATTATTGGTTTGTTGCTTAAGTTGTATTTATACAATGTTGTGTATGGAGATATTATTGAATTTATTTGCAAGTAATATTATGCTTCAATCTATGATCATATTGTGACGATTGTAATTGTGAATACAATTGGTTCAACATTTTGGAGACTAAGTATTTTTCTTCCCAACACAAAGAATGTGTAATTTGTTGTGTTTTACTTCTTTCTACCAACCATTCAAAGTTTTGGAGGTTCATATTTTTCTAAAAGTGTCTTATGAGGAACGTATAATTTGTTGTTTGTTTTATTTCTTTCCACAAATTATGTAAATCTTTCCTATTTAGCCCCATAGAGCTAAGCTAAGATAATCTAGTGGTTTATGCAACTAGACATTGTTGCCTCCAATCAGAAAAAGCATTTACCAATCATAGGTCTACTAGCTTGTTAATTCCAAATTCTTGATATCATGTGCCCACTTGAGACTTTATGTTGTAGAGAGCCTTAGAAGACAACAATAACTAGCCGACTAACCACATGATTAGGAACTTTGACCCTAAGAAGTTTGTGCAAGTCAAGCATGTAGTTTTCCATGTATACAACAACATAGCACAAGTAGAGGTGTGTCCAAAATCATAAAATCACTCAATGCAAGGCGTTCGATATTGTGGTACGGACTCACATTCTCAATGAGAAGATAAAGAAAGAGGTTTGTAGTTGTGAGATAGTCAAAGCAGCCTAAGACATAAGATGATAATTCAAAGAGAGACTGTCTCTAATTATACATTACTATCTAAGGTTGAAAGTGTCGTGTAAACTCTCCAACCATTTTGTAGGTTCCTAATATATAAAATGGTTCCTAATATATTTAGCCAAGATGAGGTGTTCGCAATTGGTTATTATTCAATTGCAAGATATGGAGGACATTTATTATGATGGTGAGGTTACCTTAGTGAGAGATGATGCATTGGAAGCTTTAGCCGCTCCAACGCAAGTTCGGTAAAAGGATCTATATGCAAAAAGTTTTAATTGAAGTTGTTCCAAACTTATGCAAATTGTAGCTCTATGTGGAGGTTAACCATCCCAAATGAGATGTTATTACTTTTGAATATGCTAAGAATTTCACCAATGAGAATACTAATTACAGGAGTCAAAGTGGAAAACCTCATGCATTTATGCACTCAAGACAAAGGTCATGGACAAGCGATGCACAATCTTATAAAGAGAAAAAAGAGTGGAAAAAATGGAAGAATGGTGCAACTCATTGAGGAAGAATAAGAGCCCAAGGTTAGTTTAATATCCACAAAGTTGTTAAGCATTATTAAATTTATACAAATTTTTATATCCACAAAGCATTGTTAAATATTATTGAATTTATACAACACAATTCTCTTTTTAGGTGCTTTTGTTAAGATCTAGAAGGTTAGTTTTATGCCAAGAAATAAGTGAATGACAAAATAAGGCCTTCTATGTAATTGGAGCTTTCAAATAGTGCATTGTTTAAGCTTTTTATTTTATTTTGGGAAATTTTCACTTCATAAGTTATCACCATAACATTGGCTACTTTTCGTTATAGTGAATGATCACAAGGCAAGAGATTCAACCCACACAAGCAAATAGAGCTAATTTGTATAGTTATTTACTCTTCAAATAGAAGAACCCTAAGAATAGCATTAAACTCCGTATAGAGATACTACGGTCGCTTATTGTACAATTTGTAATTGAAGCAAAGCAAAAAGGGGTCATTAAGCAAGTGCGCTGATTTTTGAGTTAGAACTGCACAATAACATCCCCAAGGAAATAAGCAGAGGGAAACTCATAGCAATGGATCATTGTTAGCAAGTCCAATCGAAAGTGAATTGTTACGATATATCAGTATGCAGCCATTGATATGAATCTTGAACATATCTTATTTGGACACAAGTCCAATGCAAGTTGTTAATGACCAATATGTATGTGTCTTATTCCAACCCACACTATTGCAAAACATGTGTAACAAAATATAGAATATTAGGCGATAGACTCCAATTCTGTCAAAATGAAAACGAAAAGACATTATAGAAGCCAAAAAGAATTGCATCTTACCTTCAGAAAACTAAGATCGGCAATCCAATTTTGCTAATCTTCGCTAAAGAGTACAAAATTCTTTGTCTGCATTCATTTTCACTTGTCCTTATATGTACTAAGTTTGTTTAGGATTCTTTTGCTTCCTTAGTCTAGTGCTTATCCATTGTAGTTGCACCTCTTCTTCAATTCTCTTGTATACTTTCTGCTTTCTTCTCTTTTTATGATCTTTTACTTTGTAAAGTGCATCTTCAACTCCACAGTTCAGACATTTCTTTATTCTAAATACATTTTTCACTTCTTGCACATTCTATAGTCCAAGATTCGCCACATTCAACCGAAGTAATATTATTTGATATCAATTATTTGTCCACAATATTTTCAAGCTAATCTAGCAGGGGTTTCTATAAGACTTCCACCTTATCAGTAAATAATAGGTATTAAAAGCTTGATCATAAGTAGAACTCAGTAGAAGTAAAGAATTATAGGTCCTTACTACCTAACTGATACAAAATTAGTGACAATACCAAAAATCACACAAAATAGCTCCATAATGTCAAACATGATAAAACAGTACCTACAGGTAGGGCATTCCAATTTCTAGCATCAAAAAAATGCAAACATCACTGTACAACATGAGAACCCTGCCCAACCAAAGTCAATCTGTGAGAACACAACCCTTGATCCCCCAGACAATGACATCCACCATCAGAAATGAATTACTTGTCATTGGGACACAACTCAAACTCAAATGCACCCCAATTTCTACAAGATTTATCCCTTAGCTTTCCACGACACAAATACTTTACTGGGTACTTTCAACCCTTATTTTTGGAAGAGGAGGTGGTCGTGATGACTACCCTCCAGGAGAACTGTTAGGATCCAAAGGATTTAATTGATTCAAGGAATGCACCATATCTTCTCACATACACTACCACACATACAATTTCATCTTAATTTATATTTCCCTTGCCCTTCCCTAACAAAGACGCAGGATTATGGTCATACTGCAACAGAAAACCCCTACAGAACAAATCTAATGTGGAGGGGTATTGACCCTATCATTTGAGATGTTCATGTCATTAAACAAGTAACTGAATAGCCTCTTTCAAACTGTAAATTTATTTCTACCTTCATTTCCACGATAATGTTCTCAAACGCACATTTGTCTAATCTATTATATGACATTCCCATATCTCGTACCATATCTAACTCTGCATATTTTGTATAAATATAATATGGATTAAAAATGATATTTATGACAAGAGGCTTGTTGGTGCACTCGTATGTTTAGGGCAGGCTTGGCTAGAGCAAGCATGCTTCAGTTATCATTTGAGATGTTCACGTCACTGAAGTAACTGAAGAGCCTCTCTCAAACTGGCAATATTATTTCTACCTTCATTTCCACAATATTGTTCTCAAAAGCACATTTCTCTAATCTATCATATGGCATTCTCATATCTCGTACCATATCTATATCTGCATATTTTGTATACATATAATATGGATTAAAAATGGTTTTTAAAACAAGAGGCTTGTTGGTGCACTGAAATGTTCAGGACGGGCTTGGCTAGAGCAAGCATGCTTCAGTAATCATAAGCAACTCTCCTCCCTTAGGCCCTTCCTTTGCCACTTAGACATATAACATCTGATGTTTAACTTTACCCTTTACTCATCATACATTTAACCTCCCTCAGCATCCTCCCATTCATGTTGAGCACTTGGGTCATTTTTTATCAACTGATCATTAGGATCACTGACAAAAATCCCTTTTTGATGTGTTTGCCTTTACCCACATCTAATTCAACCACAGTTCAAAACATCGATCTGTTAAGACTTTGGACCTAGATATTACATTACAATTCTGTAACCAGGAGACCCATCTCCACCCCCCTGAGATGTGTCTCAGAAACTTTTCACGCTTCCTGAGACTTCATTTTCAGGTGGTGACTTCACTTCCATGTCTCCCACAATGTTTCTGGCCATCTCCCACATGTCTCATCTCACCAAAGGCATGTGAAAAGTGTTGGAATAATGATACATTTGGCATCAGTGAATGCACTTAGTGAAAACACTTATTCGGTTTTGAAGTGCTTACCGAGCTCATCACTCAGTCTACAGCAGTTACCGAGCATTCAGTAAAGAT
>MU227547.1:2618781-2642049 GCA_018584345.1 Thuja plicata
CAAGATCCTCAACAGACCTTCTTCAAACAATTGCAAGCAATTATTGAAGAACGATGGAACAAAATGACCACTCCTCTACATTTGCTTGCCTATGCATTGACGCCAAAGTACTATAGCACCCAATTTATTGATCAACCAGGAAGGCTACCACCCTATAGAGATGTAGAAGTGTCTGATGGGTACAACGCAACATTTGAAAGACTCTTTCCTGATGATGATATGCGAGATATGATTACGGATGAGTTCATAGAGTTTGTGGATGCAAAATGTCTAAGTAATGATGCTCTTCGTCATCGGTTTTGGAATGATGCTCATAGTTGGTGGTACGTCCATGGCCAAAGATTCCAAATGTTGCAGCCCCTTGCAATTAAAGTTATATCACAAGCAAGTTTTATTTTTTATTTAGTTTGAAGTTTACTTTATCTTCATGACTAGTAGTAGCAACTAGCAAGTAATTTTTATTTTATAAGATCAAGTTAAAAATTTATTTTAATTGTTTATTAATATGACTCTTGCCTTCATAGGTTGCTAGTTCATCAGCAACAGAAAGAAAGAAAGGGGAACACATATTGGAGCACATATTCGTTCATCCACTCATTGAAGCGCAATAGGTTGCAATCTAAAAGAATGGAGAACTTGGTATTTGTGCATTACAACTTGTGTCTTGTCTCTCACAAGACTAAAGAATACAATGAAGGGGAGACGAAGAGGTGAGATATAAATGCAGAGCTTGCGGACTTGGATGATTCCACATCTCGGCTTGCACTTGATGAATGTGAAAATTTTGAAGCAAATACTATTATTAGTGCAGCTGACCCCATTGGCCTTAGCTCTATTTGTGACTCAACTAATGCCAATGAAGAAGAAGAAGAAGATGATGAAGAATCTGACTAGAATGTCAATAAATTATTAATCCATTAGTTGAACTTCAAACAATGATACTTGAACTATTGTTCTGATTTAATTTTAATGTTTTGAATCTTTGATGTTGAACTTGAACTTGAAGTATATGATGGTATGATCATGGATACTATGTGACATTCTATGGATATATGATCCTATGGAATATGATGGATATATGATTCTATGGATATATGGATACTATGGATATATGATGTTTTTATTGTTTAAATGTTTACTTTTTATGATACTATGTGACATTCTAATCTTAACTCATGCTTCTGGGCTGCATAAATATCAAAATATGTATATATATATATAAAATCACACATTTTTGTACTAACAAACACGAACCCCTTTTCAAAAATTTTCCGTACCGGCGAACCGGTTCTTCGAACTCAAACCCGAACTCGAACTTGAACTCAAACCGGCATCCTAGACAAAAAATCATATGAAAAGATAAACCAAATTTCTCAAGTGAGGCAGCGATTTAATCAAAAAAATCCACAAGAATTTGATTGTGCTAACAGTTACAGTGGAGAAACCAAATCAGAGACAATCTAAAACAAGATTCACATAAGGATATAAATCAGAAGCAACAAACAAAATCAGGCTCAATTCACAATTCAAATAGCTGTAATCCCAGAACCTAAAGCCGGTTACACAAGGTTCATGAGAAGGTGCCTTAACTTCATCAACAGCTGCAGAGACAAATGTATTCCAATAAACATTGCCAGTATCATGCAAAATTTGATTTGCATTGGTTCCAAATTTGCTTAACTATATAGGATTGTAAAGATCTTGGACTACGTGACAGGTTGTAATTTAGGATAGAAATGTTTATGGCATTACATTACATCTAAAATACACTTTTGATGCGTGAACTACATAGGGTCAACAACAAACATTTCATTGCATCCTGGAGACTATTCTTAACTTCATACAGTTCATGTCTCCTGAAAGAATTTTTAAATTTGGCTTTGGTAAAAATCGGCTTTGGTTTATAACTAAGAGAACTGTGCACACAAATAATGACAGCAAAGATTTCTCACCAGTACACTTGGAGTCTTCTCAACACCTTGCAGTTTGAATTATGATTTTTTTTAACGGAGTTGCTTACATACTTCTATCTCCAGTCATGAGCTCAACATGCATCCTAGAAAGACGAGCTTTCTCATGTGATGCCATGCAGAGCCTTCCTGGGATATTCAGCAGAAGCATACAATGCTGTTTGTGGTAACTCAGGGCGCTTCTCAGTTCCATCAGCGTCATGCTTTTCAGTGAATTCTATTTTAGAGAATTCATAATATCTTTAACCACTTTTTTCAGACTTACACATATCTTCACATCAACTGCTTCTCCCTTCACACTTTCATACTTGCAAGTCTACTATTTCTTTACATTGTTTTCTCCATTCACTCAAGATTTTCAATATTCATTATTTCTCTTTCTTTGCATTTACATTTTTTTTTGTATTCCCTCTTTTCTTTTCTCTCCAGGGACATTGTTTCATTTTTTTTTCCTCATTTTTTCATCTATAATGCAATCTGATTCATTCTATTTCCCTCCACATTTCCCTACTTAATCTACTATCTCCTGCTTCGTAGTCAGTAAAGCACCTCATTCCCACCATTGAAGCAAAGATTCCTGCCAAAATTGCCATGCATGTGTCACAAATAGGCTCCTAGATTAAAAAACCTAGAAAAAACTGCCATTTCAAAAAGATCAGAACACATTCACACAAAGTAGTCAGTTTTAAATTGATATCGATTTCCTTCATACACTATCTGTTCTACTTCAGAGAAATTAAAGATGAGTAAACATACCTCAAAAACTTAAATAACATTAAAAAGTCACATTAAATGACAGAAAAGACTCAAGGACTTTCAAATTGCCTTGCAGCTAAAGGCAAAATATAATGGAGCATGGATATTATGCAAATTTACACAAGTATCTGGAGAAGAGAATCAATATTATTCGGAAATACTAGGTTTTTTACTATAAAGAGATAGCAATCTACTCTCAAATCTTGAGTTCCATAGCCAATAAGGCAAAGCATCTTTCTTTTCAGAAGATGCTGCACAGGACCATTCACATACTAAATAAAAGGTTAAGTTATAAATTCAAGATCTGCTTCCTGCCACTAAATAGCTAAGGTTAAGTTATAAATTCAAGATCTGCTTCCTGCCACTAAATAGCTAAGGTTTATTAGCAAAATGAATCTCACACAGAACAATCCATACAAATTTGAATTTTAAACTAAAGTATTGCCTTTGTATGTCGCAAGATGATTTCAATCCATGATGCACAATGATTTGACCACCCATAGACAGGCAGTCATCTCTGTATTCTTTCATCCTCCAAAATCAACCAGCAGCAAACAAGATAATCATTTCACAAGCAGCAACTCTACGTCAATCAACAATGAAAACTAGTATAACTGTTTATCTAACAAATTGACATAAATTTTCAATATTTGACAGCACAAATCATAGCATGCAGAGAGGATAAAATATGCATCCAGAAAATTGTAAACATGTTGTGAATAAGCAAGATGTGCAGGATTAAAAAGAAAAAAATAACTGTAACCACATTTCATTATCAATAATCAAAGTTCAAACTCTAATTTGACTTTGGTACAAGGTAACCCTTCTAAAACTTAGTAATGGATTATTTTGACATTCCATTAACAAGGTTTAGAATCTTGGAGAGATGCAAACATGCCCAAAACTCTTAAACCAATACCATTTTCTGTCACATTCCCAACTAGAAGCAGATCAGCTGACCTATGTCTAGAGTGTTCCACTGTATACTTAGCTCTATTAAGTCAATAGAAACAAACCAAATGCATCATATTTTGGCATTTCTTCATATTAGTATTCCTTAATATCTGGGATCTCTGATTACATTTTGAAAAAAACAATGTGTTGCAACAAAGACTGCATGACAAAACTTTTGGCAGGAGAATGCACGCATATGAACACTCCACACATTTCTTAGCATCAATATTTGTACTTTCATGTCAGAGGCTTTCTTGTTCTGTAGAATCTACTCTTGGTAACAATATTTGCATGTAACAAGTTTATGACAAGAGAATTGATAATTACATCAGATCAAATATAGTCAAAATGGTAGCAAAAAACATAAGAATTACTTTTGTTCACAGAAAATGTGGCAAATTATTAAAATGTATTAAGTACAACCCACGTGAAGAAAGATAAACTATGAGTAAAGTAGAAATTAATAAAGAAAGACAATAGACAAGTATTACTTGAAACACTCAATTCGTCATCAGACAAAGATTACATGAAATCATCAAATCATCATTGTATAAAATGAAACAAGTAACACCTTAAATCTGTCAAAAGAAACCTATGTGTGATTGCATAATCACTTGTGCACTTGTTTCAACTGGTAGCTTATACGACGCTTGACATGATCAGGAAGGACATACAAGATCAACCCTCCATTTTGTAAGCTTGCCATAATATCTAAAATTTCCCAAAAAAACTATAGACCATGTATTGATAGGATTCCAGTACTCTGAGCATTTTGTTAAATTTAATTGAAAAATAAATTAGAATTAAAAAGAATAATTGTTCAAGTTGTCTTGACTTTAATTGGTATCCAATGACATAATGAGAATCGGCTCTACAGGCATCTTTGAAGGAACATAGGGTGTTTCAATTTTCAGAATCCCGACATTTTCAGTTTTGAGGATATTTATCAGAATTGACTAATGGATAAAAGTCATCCATCAATTTGTTAGTTTACATTTTTTAATTTTTATTTCCTAGTTAGTTATTTATTTTCCTATTCCTAGGACACTTTTAACTAAGCTTGCTTAGGATTAATAAAGTGAGTAATTAGCGTGAGTGGGTGCAAGGTGTCGGCATCTTTCATGGCATGATGGCAGTTACACTTGCCTTTTATAGGCTATTGTAGTGGTCTCTTCCCATTGGTAGTATTTGCCACCTCTCCCCTCCCTCATTTCCTAAGTATATTCACTACTAGCTAGTTTTATTGTATTCTCATGCATTATAATTGCATTCTGCAGATTTTACTTCTTTAGCGTTATTTTGATCTTGTATCATTTACATTCACAGTTTTATTTCTATTCGTTTGCACTAATTTTTCTGGGTTATTCATCTTTTCAGATTCTAACACAGTTTGATTCAGATAAACAGACGGATGCAAGGCACAAGTGCTTCGGGAACAACACACTCAAGCAGATTCAAATCTGTTATAGAAGGAAGCAAATAATGAGTAATGAAGAGTGCAAATTGAAATAAAGAATCAGAGTGTTTAACATAAGAGAATAGAAAAGCAATAAGAGAGTACGCTAAAATTGTAATTGTCTAAGATCTCAGATGAAATATTTTGGATTGTTTACTTTACATTAATGATCAGCACAAAATCACTGTTTATACAATTCTGCTGGAGTTGAATGTATGTCTTTTGAGATGCTAGATTCTGAAATAAATCTGCCACAAAGTAACTGAAAATCTCTTTGGAATAGTATGAGACAATTGTTCGGTCCACCATGAAACCTTCAATTGTGTACTATCCCGTATAGAATATATTGTATTATTTGAATTGCATATAATTATCAGCACAAAATGACTGATTATACAGTTCTCTTGCGGTTGAGTGCATCTCTTTTGAGTTGCTGGACTAAGAGATAAATCTCTTTAAATATTATGCAACAATTGTAAGGTCTGCCATGAAACATTCAACTTGTTTAGACCATTAAACATACAATGAACTGCAGACTAAATTACAGCTCCCACAATTGATAATGCTAGGGAGAATATGAAAGTTGCAGTTAAATATAAATACCCTTTAAAATCCTTGCCCAAATTGTAAGCACAAGTCTAGACCAATAATGAAATCGCCAAAGTGATCAATGCCCTGGCTATGACAGTGATTTTAAAGGGCTGCACCCCATAATCAAAACTCAAATTGCTACTATGACAGTGGCATAAGACCAGCCATACACCATATGGATCCATCAAATATCCGAATTACGCCCCACCTTGCAGCACTATGCTGGAAATAATGATGGAGCTTATATATGTGGAACCTAGTGACTACCTGTATGAAACCGTTTTCAGTGCTGCACCTATGACGTTATTGCTCTAATAGCAGTGATCTATACGGTGGATGGTTCCCAACTGTTAGTGCACTACAGCAACAAACTTAAAATATTTCTGCCCAAGAAGAATGTACAATTACTCCAGTAGTTACAATCATAGATGCCAAACTAGCAGAGTACTCGGCGAGTTGCAAAACAAGTTTTTGGGCTCTGCGAGTTTTTCCTACTTTTACTCGCCATAAAAAACTCGGCCAGCGTTTAAAGCAAAATAACAGCCAACCATCATTTTTATTTGTCATTTGTTCACTTCTATTTTGCTGAGAGGGGGAAAAATACTCTTTCAAACCCTTGCTAACTGATTTCCATCGATTTGAAGCGGATTTGAGGCAGATTTGAAGTGGATTTGAGGGGGATTTGAAGCGGAAAAATCCTCGTCCAAACCCTTTCTAACTATAACCATGCCCATCTGGATATATAGGCACTCGTCCTAAAGGTGTAGACTTCTAGAACAACCACAAATCACCACCCGCAAGAGAGGCCCATTAGATAAGGCATTTCAAAATGAGTTAAGAGATATTGTTGATCAAAAAATTGCACGTTGCCTCTTTGTGAATGGTCTTCCATTCAACTTAGCGAGATCACCTTATTGAAGGGAGATGGTGCAAGCAATAAATAATGCACCTTTTGGTTTCCCAGGCCCTGGATATGAAAAGGTGTGCACCACCTTATTGCATAGTGAGAGAAAATATCTAGAGGCCCAACTAAAACCAATCAGAGATACTTGGGTTCAAACGGGTGTGTCTATTGTTTCTGATAGATGGAAAGATTGCAAAAACCGTCCATTAGTATCCCCCAAGGGGTCAATATTTTTTAGGGCGGTTAGCTGTGAAGGGGAAGTAAAAGATGCAGAGTTCGTTTTCAGGATTCTCATTGATTCCACAGAGTCGGTGGGTAATGACAATGTTGTCCAAGTAATTACAGACAATGCAAAAGTTTGCAGGGTTGCAGGTGCCTTGGTAGAGGCTAGATATGATCACATCTTTTGGACACCGTGCACCGTCCACTCCCTCAATTTAGTGATGAAAGCAATTGGCACCCAAATAGAATGGGTGAAAAAAATATATGAAGAGGGTGGGGAGATTAAAATGTTTGTGACAAACCACCATATGTCACAAGCAATTTTCAAAACTTTCTCAAGATTGGAATTATTGAAGGTAAATTTTAAAATTTAATTTATTTAGTTTTATTTATCATTTTATGTCATGTTTTACATAATTGAATAAAATATTGTTTGTGTTGTTTACATATTTTAAATGTGTTATTAACTCACTATTAACATGTTCTTAGGTGGTTGAAACCCAGTTTGCGTCTCACACAATCGTGCTTAGACAACTTGTGAAGGTGAAAGAGGCATTGTCACAGATGGTTATTAGCAACCAATGGGGTATCTAGAAGCAATCCAGTACAGTGAGGGCCCAAAAGGTGAAGGCATTGATATTGGATGATGATTGGTGGGCTCGTGTGGATTATGTATTGGAATTCACCAAACCTATCATGTATGTGCTTTGGTTTTCCGACACAGATGAACCATGCTTGGGGGATGTCTGATAGCATGGTCACAATGTTGGAGAACATAAAATTGGTAAGTTATAATACATTCCTCTATCCTTGTTTATTGAGAGATATCTAAATTGACATAGCTTACATCAAGATAACTTACATGAACATCATTTGATATCCCAGGTCATACAAAGGAGAGAGAATGATCCTGAGGACACCTTATACAAAAAGGTGGAAGCAATTGTTCTTCATTGTTGGAACAAGATGACCACACCTTTGCACCTCCTAGCATATGCACTATCTCCAAGGTACTATAGCGCATAAGTACTTGCTATTCACGGTAGAGTGGCACCATATAGAGATGTTGAGGTTACTAATGGGTATAAAAGGGCATTTAGTAAAATCTTTCACGATTCAGGTGTGGGGGCAAGTGTCAGTAGTGAATTTGGATCGTTTATGTCAGCAAAAGATGTCCACCCTATTGTTGTCAATGACCAAAACAGGATGGATGCTATTAAATGGTGGTACCTTCATGGGCAAGATTATATATACCTCCAACCTCTTGCAATTAAGATTCTATCACAAGTAAGTTTTTAAGTTTTTTTTTTTCTTTCTTTTTTGGCCACTTGCATTGTAGAATTTAACACTTAACACTCTTGAATTTATCTTGTATTTTTTATTTTTTATTTTGTTGGTTCTCTCTAGGTTGCGAGCTCTTTTTCCACTGAGCGGAATTGGAGTACATACTCCTTTATCCACTCAATGAAGCATAACCGGCTGGCTATAAAAAAAGCAAAAGACTTGGTGTTTATTCACAACAACTTGCACCTCTTGTCACGTAAGGATTCAAAATACAAGAAGGGGCCAGAGAGGCTTTGGGATGTAGCACCCGACTAGTCTGACTTGGATTTGACCATTCGGGATCTTGCTAGAGCCACTTTGGTTGATGTGGATGATGATGACACGGCACCCTCTAGTGCTAGTGGAACCGGTTTGGGTTCCAATCATGATGTTGATTTACCACTTGATCCGGATTTTTTTGATAATCCATTTGATGATTGATAAACACTTTCATGATTCATGAACATTGAATCATGTTTCAAACTTTAATGAACTATATTTTGAATTTTCATTTTGTAATTCAGTAATTCAATGTGATGATTTTCTTTAGAATCGTGAACATAGATCAATGATCAAGTATTTAAATTTTTAATGTTTATCTTTGACATTTGGCATTGATCAATGATCAAGCATCATAGATTCATACTATGAAATGATTTACTTTTACAATTATGTATATTTCCCTTATTGTTTGTATATATAATGCATATTTATATATATATATATATACACACACGAACCCATACGAATCATAATGGGAAAAAAAATACTAACCCACAAACCGGATTCTCAAACCCGAAACCGTCCCCGAACCCGAACCAGTAACTTAGAATATTAACTAAGTCCGTGGAAGTATCTGAGATCAAAATTTATCAAACAGCAATCTAATTACTGTTAGGAATTTATCAAAAGTGAAATTTATCAAAAGTGGAAACTATTTTGAAGTGATCCAAGACTTCCATTGTGATTGAGAAAAGCAGTTTTGTAGCACTAGTTCAATATTTGAGAAAGCTTATCAAATCATATTCCACGATTGCAATGCTTTATATTCCATAATGTCAATCGGTTAGTCCTTTATATGGGGTAGAATTCAACAAAAGACATTTTAGTTGAAGTAAGAGATTAGCAAGCCACAACTTTTGGCAACTACTATTTTAGGTGGAGACCAATGTTAATGATAAAACTAAATATGTTAATTATAATTTATAAATCTCAAATACTTGCCTAAGTGTGAGATCAAATACTAGCCAAGTCTATGAAATACCTGAGATCAAAATGAATTGTAGCAAATAGATTTTTTCGCATAGGCAAATATTCAATTAACTTTTTAAGAGTGTCAGTCACCAAATAGTTGTCCAACTCTGAGATCAAATATTAGCCAAGTCTATGAAGTAACTGAGATCAAAACTTATCAGACTTTTAAAGAGGGCATTCACCAAATAGTTGTCTAAGTCTGACATCAAATATTAGCCAGGTATATGAAGTAACTGAGATCAAAATTTATAAGACCGCAATAACTACTGCTAGGAATTTATCAAAAGTGGAATTTATTAGAAGTGGAAACTATTTTGAAGTGATCCTAGACTTTCATTGTGGCAAGGCAAGGAGTTTTGTAGGGGTAGTTCAATATTTGAGAAAGCTAATCAAATCATATTCCACAATTGCAATGCTTTACATTCCATAATGGCAATCGGTAAGTCCTTTAGATGGGGTAGAATTCAACAAAAGACATTTGTCTAGTTGAAGTAAAAGATTAGTAAGCCACTGGTTTTGGCAACTGCTATTTATGTGGAGACCAATGTTAGAAATTTATCAAAAATGGAAACCATTTTGAAGTGATCCAAGACTTTCATTGTGATTGAGGCAAGGAGTTTTGTAGAGGTAGTTAATTATTTGAGAAAGAAATTAATTATAAACTATAGGGTTCCATTGCTTCCCCGTTAAAGGGCCATCTATAATAGTCCTAATTTTAAAATTAGTGTATAATATTAATCATATATTTGATCGCATCAAAACCCATGGGGCGACGCATGTAGAGAGCTCGAGTCATAATGAAACAGAGATTTAGGGCAAATTCATTAGCTGCTTTGACACTATCTCGCATGTCCCCGACAATTTAGGATGATTGAGGCCCTTTCAAATTCGGTTGATGACCACCATTGCTCCTCCAGCTCTACTGTTTAGGGTTTTCTAGAGGTTAGAAAGAAAACTACAGGGACAAAATAACAAATTCTTTACACATCAATTCCGCATTCACTTCGCTTCCGTCCTAGAAACAACCCTATTTATGAGTGATTTGTCAATTTCATGAGTTTTTTGTAGGCTTCTGTAGGTTTTTGCAATGATTTTTTACGTTTCTTTGCCATTTTTTAGGGATTTTAATGCGCGTAAGTGTGAAAATGTCGGGAGAGCAATTTTTCATAAATCAAGATTTTTTCAAGGAAAAAATCGGCTCGCTCTAAGATTCAGGATTAATCACATATAGTCAAGATTTTTTTCAGATTATTGCTTCTATGATTACAATACCTCTTCAACACAAGTTTAATCTTAAAGTTAATATCAGTCTGAGATTTCAATAGTTCAGCCCAATGGTGAGTCCTATATAAAATCACTACAAGGAATTGTCAATTTTCATCCTCCAATTCCAAACCAAGTGGTTTATTGTCCTTGGGTTGATTGAACCAAGTTCCAATGCTCCACCAAGTAGTAGAAATCAGAAAATAGAATGCTTCATCAATATGTGCCTCCTCCTCCTCCTCCATGCTTGGCTTTTCTAAAATAGAGTTTCTCTCCAAAAGACATAACTATTCAAAAGACCCTTGATTGAGAGGAATGATTTAAAATAAACTTTAACTATAAAAGACCTACTTATTTTATATTTTCCCTTTACTTGAGACCCCCTTTATTATAATTTTAATCCTATTTCTTTAGTGCGAAATTCCCAAGACCCATGGGAAATGTATGGTGGCTGTTTTGGGTTTCGAATTGGCTTAATTTCAAAAAAGGGGGCATTGCAGATTGCAAAGTTGTATCTTGCAATGTCATATGCCAAGATATGAGAGGTGAATGTATGCTACGAGACATTTATGCCTATACTTATCCACAAGTGTTCCTTCTTTCCTATTTGAAGAATAGATATGATATGGCAATATAAAAGTGTGGATGAAAATGGGACATCATGGCAGCTCAAGAAATCTAACTAATCACCTTCAGATGTTTCCTATCCTCTATTTTTGTTATTCTTTGGAAACTCTTCAAAAGAGCTGCGCAAAACAGGTTCAAAACAATCACAGTTGTATGCCATAGAATACGAGTAGTTAGAATTTTGTGTTATGACCATGTATACTTTGTAATGTCCTAAAGCATGTGGTGAGGCCATATGAGGAAAAGCACCACCGCTCTACCACAAGATGATCACTGTGTTAGATCTTCTCAATTCTTTTGCCCATTCTTTGTCCCTGTTGCATTACGTTGCAAAACAAGATGTGGAAAGTTCGAAATTCGACATTTTGTTAAACATTTCCCTTGAGGAAGACAATGACCCAATTTGAAGTTTTGATAGATAGGAATTCCTTGGTTTCTGGTAAGTTTGACACCAATGTCAATGATTCGATACATTTCTGTTTGGATGCAATCATAATTGATCTTTGCTAGCTGAGATTCTTCAGTGACATTTGGTGTGTCCAACAAAAGTGGAGTCAAAGCGAAATAGTTTTGCATTTAAGACTTAACGTCAAGAAAGATAATTTACTTTAAGGATGAAATTTAGATAGAGATTGGCAAAAAAAATTGGGATTACATTCAACTAACATAAATTTAAAGATTTTTTTAACAAATAAATAAATCCAAAATATTAAAATATAAATAAATTAAAAAAAATTCAAATTGATCAAGTATTTGCATTATCTAATTTATGAATATACAAGGTATATATAGCAAATTACATGATGGTATTCTAAAAAGAACAAACCGCTTAACTGTAGCTTCAACTAAAGCTAAAAATAGCAACGTCTTCTATTAAAAGAAGCCACTAGATGACCATTAATAGAACAACTAAAAATAACGGACTAAATATAATTAAATATTCTAATACCCTCCCTTAATGGTCATTCTATCAACTACCCTACAGAAGACAATCTAGAGGTCTTTTGGTCACAAATGCATAAAAGGTTGCACCTTTTAGTCACCAATGCATAGAACGCTCTACAAAATGATCCTGTTGTTGAGACCCTCCATGATTCTGCAAAACTTCTGGAAAAGACCAAGATAACCAAAATCATGCCAACCTAATGTTGGAAAACAAAATTGTCCTCCCTCAAACAAGAGATACCAAGAATAGCTTCTCAAACTAAACCACTATTTCGAGGAGAAAATCATCAAACCCTTTTGCAAATGAACACTACGACCCAAAACAGACTGCGAGATAACATAGTTTTTGTGGGAAAAATCACCAAACCCTTGATGTGATGCAATGATCACCCAGGAAAAACTGTCTGATTTTATTAGAAGAAAAACCAAAAAACCCAATAGTAATTTTTTAAAGAAAAATTTACAAAAGCTTACAATAATATTTAATGGAAAAAATTAGAAGACCTTAAAATATTTTTTAATGGAAAAAATTATAAAACACAGAAACGATTTTTAAGGAGAAAATCGAAAAAAAAAACCAAACACGATTTTAAGGAGAAAATGAGATAAAACCAAAGATGATTTTTGAGGAGAAAATTTGAAAAAACCAAACATGACTTTTGAGCTGAAAAATCAAACCAGACAATAATTTTTTGGGAAATTTCATAAAACCATAAAAAATATTTTGAGGAAAAAGTTACAAAACTGAACAAATAAATTTTTGAGGAAAAAATTGTAAAACTCTTACAAATAATTTTTTGGGAAAAAATATAAAAACCCAAAATACGAAACATTACATTTTTGGGAAAAACATGAAAAAACCTTCCATAAGCAAGGAAAAAGTGAACTTTGAACGGCATAAAAAACATGATCCACAAAAAAACCCTTTGTTGCAATAAAACTTACAACAAAAAATGACAAAAATCACAAATATTAGCGCCATTAAAACGGGAAAAATGTTGCAAGAACAAACACATGGGTCTATGGAGAACAACCGCAATAGTACAGGCAGAGAACAAAGTCGTTGGTCCCCAGAAAAACGCAAGATTGCAAACAAAAAACACAGAACAACCAAAGGCCAACACAAATGCAGGGTTGCAGACAAAAAACACTCGCTATGAGGAAACCCAAAACCCTTCACAGGAAGAAAACTGGGCCTGGTGCACAGAAAACGCAAACACGAACGAACGGAATTGCACAAAGAACATCTAAAAATACAAGCAAAATAGACAAAAAACGGTGCCCAAACAGACGAAAACAGCACACAAAGTTTGACACATCCTATTGCACAAGGTGAGAAACCACAGGCACAAGAAAAAGAACGGCACAAAAAAGGAGTTTGAGAGTTCACGCTTCTCTCACCCCACCATAAAACAAAAGCGCGAGTTTCAAAAAACGAATAGGGGAGGCAACACGAACGCAGATGCAGAAACTGATCTTCAAACAAGAGCAAAAACACCAAGTAGATATCTCACGTGAAACAACCCACAAATTACAAAAGAAAGCTCCAACAATTTCATGAAAGAAACCCTCCACTGATTGTTTTATAAAAAACCCAAAAACAAAATTTCTGGAGAAAATTCCATAAAAAAGGGGCAGGAATTTTTATTAAAAAATTCGCCAAAGCTTATGAACCCCATTGACCCACTCTGATACCATGTTCAACTAATTGCATTATCTCATTCATGAATATACAAGGTATATATAGCAAATTACATGATGGTGTTCTTAAAAGAACAAATTGTTTAACTGAAGCTAAAAATAGCAACTATGTCTTCTAATAAAAGAAGCCACCAAATGACCATTAATAGAGCGACTGAAAATAATGGACTAAACATAATTAAATATTCTAATACAAATTTCAAACATTACAAATAGTAAATAAGTAAAGTTTTATGTATGAGATCTATGAACACTTTAATATTTAAAAATTAAATTAAAAATATTAGATTCAAATATACTAAAAAGATTTAAAAAATAAAACAATGATGTATTAAATTTTATTAGAACACAAATAAATAAATAAAAACAAAAAAAAGGAAACATATTCTATCTTTATGTCTTCCAAAGTCATGTCTTGTAAAGTATGGGACCTCTCACTCATCTCATTTGCAAGGGTTGGCCAATACTCTACAATGCAATGACATTACTTAACACTTAACATGCTCACAAACTAACAGTGAAACTTGCAATTTTTCCTCTTAAAAAATTACAAAAAAACCTAATCAAAAATGCATTTTTAAAATGTATTTCAATTTTTAATAAGACCTAAGCTTTTTATGGACAAATACAAGGGCAAATTAAAACCATTTTTTTTGAGTTTTTTAAAGTTTCGCAGATTTCAAACTTTTTCCTTAAAAATTCAGTGAACCCTATGACATAGCCCAAAAGAATTTTGTCTTTTAGAAGAAGTCTTCTGAGTCGTTCCTTACACAAACAAAACCATACTTTATCACCAATTTAAAAATGTGACAATATATTTTAATCATGGTATTGCTTCTCTTTGCCAAAGGCATTTTGCAAAATACTTTGCACTAGTTGAATGTATTGGGTGTGCTCAAGGAGCTTGACAACTATGTCAAAAACATTTTAAACCAAATTCCACAAAGTCTAAAGACATGGCAACGTGTGGACAAGTATCGGGAACAAGGTGTTGGCAAGTGATCATTTTGATGATATGAATCACTTTTTGGTTGTCATTTATGGCAACATATCTGGCATATTGATCGATTGATTTGAGGTTAAATTTTGATGATTCAGTTCTAAAATCGACTAAGTACAGAAGCAAAAATACAGAGGTGTTTTAGGTATCGAATATCGAGATCGATGAGTTATGGCGAGCGAGCTTAGAGGAAGATACTATGGGGTATGTATGACCTACATCTAAGATCGAGTTGATTTTGGTGACGATTACAGAGAGTTTGAGAGATTTGAAGACAAGCGACAGCAACAGAACAGAGATACAGAGCAGTTGAACTGTAGCAATGATTTGGGGAGTATGACGTGGACTTCTAGCAAGCTAAGTTGAATTATGGTTGTGGATAATCTATATTTTGAATATGTAAGAGCGCCGACTATGTATTTAATATTTGCTTTATTAAATCTATTTTGTATTGAAAGTTGACTATGTAATATTTGGTTAAGAGAGCCGACTTGGTAAAGATAAAGATATATATATGAAGACTTTTTGCGAAGATATAGATGAAATGTAAGAGTGATGGATATGTAATACGAATAGCAGAGCAAAAGATGACAGAGATCATTGCAAAACTATGACTGCAACTATCTAAGCATTAAAGATGCTTGTTTTGTTCATTATTGAGAACAATTTGTAATAGAAGTATTATTGTAAGAGTTGTAAGCTCAGTTGGCCCCTAACAGGGTGTTGTATACCTTTAACAGGGTTGTATTCCTCTAACAAGGAATTGTACTATGTAATATTCAGCTCCTAACAGGGCTAGGTTTCCTAACAAGGACATTATACTTTAGTGCATGCTTGTGGGTACCATCCCCACCGCGGTTTTCCCTTGGCCAGGGTTTCCTCGACAACAAATAATGGTGTTATGAGTCCTGTGTTATTTGCTTATGTTCTTTTGATTACAGTATGCTTATAGTTTATGTGGAATTGGTTTAAAATTTATTTCAAGTGTTGTAATACTGATTCACCCCCCCTCTCAATATTACTTAATTTTAACACAAGGGTGTTAACGGCCTAGCTTTGGAGACAACAAAGGGAACCAGTGGGGTGATGAGAGATGGAACACGCCATTTTCACAAATTGATCACTATGTTTTCTACAACATCAAGTCCACAAACCATTATGAGTTAGGATTACTAGCACCAAAATAAACAAAATAATGATTACAAAATGCACTTTTGGGCTAAATGAAGTGAGGGGATGCTTAGGCATTTCTAGTGCATTCTGGAGACATACTCAGTCTCCTAAGGTTCTCAAGGAGTCTCCTTCCAATCTACAATTTAGGGAGACATCCTGAAAACATCTCGTCTTTGATGGACGCATCTTGCAAATGTCCTCAAGTACATGGTGGTAGTGGTAGGACAACAGAGAGTTGTTCCCCAAGTCTTTACATCTCAAGGAGAGCCATAGGACACATCCCCATGGAACCAAGCTTTTAAATTAAAGTTGTTGTCGATGATGGCATATGATTGGGTGTTCAACTTTGGTTGAAAAAAATTAATTTGTGGTGGAAGATACAAGTGGTGTAAATTTTATGCAGCTTGAGTTTTGAATTTTGCTGGTTGAGCATTTTTTAGAATTAAAGGAGTCGTGTAAGAACGGAGTTTGAAAAATCGACCCCTTATTTCAAATTAAAAAACTAACGAATGCGATAAAAAGGGGAAGTGAAGATGCTAAGCAATTGAATATGGCTAAGCCTTACTTCTTTGATTTTGTGAAAAAAAATTGGAGGGGAATAATGGTGCAGTGATTTTGGGAGTAGCTTTGTTTTTCTTGCGAAGTAATGATGCATTTGTTGATTGTGTGAAGACCTACTTTTAGTATCGATGGTGTAATTCTTATAGGTGTAGCGATTGTTTGAGAAGAGCAACAAAAAGTTACTAGTTGTACATTGTTAATCATTTCTAGGCAAAGGAAATGGAACTATGTTTTTGAATTGCTAAAGTTTTGAATGAAGCATGATTGATGTGTGGATACTTTTGGAGTATGTGTTAGAGTTGTACTTGATGTTATGAAGTCAAGCTTATCAAAAGTCAAGAACTATTTATAGGAGGATGTGTGTAATTTTGTATGGTTTCAGTATTTTTGATTTGGTGCACAAACTGAGGTTGGTGCCTCAACTAATTGAAGTTGGTGCTTCAAGGAGGGTTGGTGCTTCCTATGAGTTGGTGCTCACTTATGTAATTTGGGTAGGTGCCCATTTGTTAATAAAAAATATTGTGTTATGGTTTTTTACCCGAAAGGGTTTTCCATAAGAAATTTGATTTTGATGGTTGCTCTCTTTATGTTTTTGTCATTTTATGCTTTTCTCAGTATTTCTTGTGTGCTAGTATCAGAGCAAGGTGCCTTCGAAAAAGGAGCTTAAACGTTGGGAGGTTGATCCTCAGTGCACACATGGGTTCTCATTAAGCTCTTGCTACGATAGAGCATCCTTATTTTTGGAGGTTGATCTTGATTGCACATATGGGTTCTCATGAAGGTCTTTCTACGAAGAGAGCAACCTTATTTGATGACTCCAATTATGCATTATGGAGTGTTCGAATGCATACTTATATAACGTTTCTTGGTTTTGATGTATGGAATAGTGTGAGGACTGGTTACACAATTCCTCCAACTCCTCCAATGGATGCTAATAAGAAGAAGGGTTTTGAAAATAATGCAAAAGCCATGAATGCAATCTTATGTGGCTTGTCAGAGACAAAATTTGTGAAAGTCATGAATTGCAATATAGATAAAGAGATTTGGGAGAAACTTCAGAAATCATATAAAGGAGATGATAAGGCTAAAAAGGCAAAACTTCAAACTCATAGAAGAAATTTTGAAAGTCTCAGGATGCAAGAAGAAGAAAATGTTGCTACTTATTTTCTGCAAGTAGATGAAGTTGTTAACTCTATTAAGGGTTTAGGAGAAAAGATTGAGGACTCACTATAGTTCAGAAGATTTTAAAGCCTCTTCCTTTGCATTTCAATGGAAAAGTTTAAACGATTAAAGAGATGAAAGAACATGACGAATTGACTATTGATGAGCTTCATGGTATCCGAACAGCCTATGAGATGAGAACAAACTCTGGTTTTACATCCAAAAGGGAGGCAACCTTCAAAGCTTCAAAGAATTTGATGTTTGAAGAGGCACATTTTATGAGGAAGTTGATAAAAGGTTTTGGTAAATACAAAGCCAAGCTGCCTTTCAGGTTTTTTAACTATGGTAAGGTAGGACATTTTGCAACTAAATGTCCTTATGCAAGAAGTGAGGGCAACAACAATTAAAAGAAGCTCAATTCAACAAGAAGTATAAGGGAAAAGAGAAGAAGGTTCAAATGTTCAAAAAGAGCCTCTATTCAAAGGAAGAAAGTAGTTCATCTGATGTTAGTGATGAAGAGTCTTCATGTGAAGAAATATTGTTCATGGCCTTAGAATAAGTACATGACGAAAATCAAGAACATGAAGATCACACTAATGAAAAAGGAGAAGTAGATCTTGAAGAATAGTTGATAAGTGCTTTGAATGAAATCAAGAAATTTAGAAAGAAAAATCACAACTTGAAAGTGCTGCTACAAGAAGAGAATGAAGCAAAAACCAAAACATCTCATGCTCTTAGAGAAGCAGAAAATCATTGATTTGAAGGTTTAGGTCGAAGAAGCCAAGAAAATAGAAGATGAAATCATAAAACAGCTTAAGCTTAAAGAAGAAAATTGTGAAAGACTTGAAACTGTAATTTTGTCACTTAGAAAGCTAGATAAATCAGAATAATCCCATGTCCTTGGACAAGATAATTGCCTCACAAATAATGTTTACTGATAAAAGTGGAGTTGGTCTTGAAGAAGGTCAAAGCTCTAAGCCTACAAAAGAAGAACAGCAGAAAACAAACACTAATAGCACAACAGATTCAACATAAAAAAATCAGAAATAATGTTTTCAAGAAGCCTCCTATCTCAAGACAAGCATTTATGACCAGGTTTAGCAATTCTTTCTTTTATGGTTATTGTTTCTCTAGCAATTATTTTGGACACGAGGCAAACAACGGTAAGAAAGTTTGCAAGAAATGATTTCAGACTCGTGAATAGGAATTCTTTTGCTCCCCCAAAACACTACAACGTTAAATGTTATAAATGTAATAACTTTGGTCACACTACAAAAGTTTGCTTAAGTGGAATGGCAGATTTCTCAGTGCAAAGCAAGAAGGATCAGGAGGACAAAGAAAAGGAGGTTAATAAGGTTCATTGATTGTAAAACCATCCTTTCTTGCACAAAGTAAAAAGAATATATGGTATATTGACAATGGCTGCTCTAGGCGTATGATAGGAGACAAGAGCAAGTTTCTCACTCTCAAATGCACAAACGAAGATAAGGTAAGATTTGGTGGTGATACATCTGCAAAATTCAAAGGTAAAGGTACACTTGTTTTGGATGATAGTGAGACCAAACTTGAGAATTGTTTTTATGTAGAAGATCCGAAACAAAATTTATAAAAAGTGAATCAATTGTGTGATCAAGGACACAGTTTAGTTTTCAATTCAGATTGTTGTGAAATTAAAAAAGATAGTAAACATATTGCTGATGCAAAGGGTTGCTAACAATCTGTATATTCGTGATGGCATCAAAAGTGAAAAGTGGTGTTTGAGTAACATGGATGAAACTTATTTATGGCATAAGAGGATGGGACGCATGAATTTTGATAGTCTTGTTTAGATCAGCAAGAAGGAAGCAATTCGAAACATGCCAAAACTCACTAAACCATCAGACAATGTTTGCACAGAATGTCAACTAGGAAAGCAAACAAGAAAGAGTTTCAAGTCAAAAGAGCATTCTAGAATTAAGCCTTTTTAGTTAATTCATACTGACTTATGTGGACCTACAAGAACTAGAAGTTTGCAAGGTGAGGAGTATTCCATGCCCTTAAATGATGATTTTTCAAAAATGACTTTGGTTGCATTATTTAAGGAGAAAGCTGAAGCACTTGAGAAGTTTAAGGTTTTCAAAGTTTTAGTAGAGAATGAGAAAGGTCCGAAAATTAAATGTTTATGGTCAAACAATGGAAGAGAGTTTACACCAAACTAGTTTGTAAGGTTTTGCGAAGAACATGGTATAAAGAGACAATACTCAGCTACAAGGACACCACAACAAAATGGTGTTGTTGAAAGGAAGAACAGATCAGTCCAAGAAATGACTTGTAGCATGTTGAATGAGTTTAAGGTAAATGATTCTTTTTGAAGAGAGGCTGTCCATACCGCCGTTTACATTGAGAATGGGGGGCAGATTAGAGAGAAGCACAACAAAACTCCATATGAACTTTGGAAAGGTAAGATTGCATCAGTTAAATATTTCAGAATTTTTGGTAGTCCTTGTTATATTAAGAGGGATGAAGACAACCTTGGGAAATTTGATCCCAGGGTTGATGAAAGAATTTTCTTGGGTTATTCTTTCCTAAAGTAAAGCTTATAGATGTATTAACAAAAGATTACACAAGATAGTTGAAAGCGTTAATGTGAAGGTTCATGAAAACACTAACATTCATGACAAGATACTATTACGATAATAGATATTAGATAGTTTCTAATTTACTCTCTTCCATCTTTTTCTAATGGTCACTCATGTTTGTAATGTTTCCATAAACTCCTTTTGTTCGTTATGGAAACTTTCTCTTTCTCTCTACAAGATGTTTCTATTTCCTCTCTCTTGTTCGTTATAGAAACATTCTCTTATGTACTTGTATATATTGATCATTCATGGTCATTGTTTAATAAGACATTCATTATTTTACCATAACATGGTATCAGAGCATTTGACGCCCTCTTTGCCCGAGTGTGTTCAAAAAAAAAATTTGCATTTATTTTTTCCTCACAAACCCGACTAGGGTTTCGGCACTTTTTTCTTCTTTTTTCAAAATCTTTTCTCCTGTAAACTTCTTGGCTCGCTTTGACCCGACTAGGGTTTTCGTGGCAAATTGGCGATACTAAAAATCGCATTTTTTCTTCTGCTCGCGTTCTGGACGTGTTATCTGGCCGCGATCTGTGACTCTTCAAGTGCGTATTGATTGTTTGGTGGTCGTAATACCTTCTTCATGCATTTGGCGGCCTAGTTTTCCTGCATCTGTGCAACCTTTTTTGGTCATTTTTCTCAAAAACGGCAGTTTTTCAAACGTTTTTTACAGGACTTCGCAGCTATCCGACCATCCATTGGTCGTCTTTGTTTCTGCAACTCTTCAAAAACGACTCCCTCTATGGTCATTTTATACACTGTTTTGAAACAATCCGCCATTTTTAGTCAAGAAACTTGCAATTGTTTTGAGCTTGAAGCAGCCGGCTAGGGTTTCTTTCAAAACTCTCATTTTCCGTGCTGGATTCAAAAAAAAATTGCATATTCCTAGTGGGTTTTTGCAGATCTAAACTGGGTCAGTCTCACTTTTTTGGGTGCATCATTTTCCGTGCCTCATTTTCCGAGCCAATGGATTTAGAATCTGACAACAGATTCTATATGGGTTTTCTATGCTCTTCTCTAGGTGTCTTTTCAATTTTTCTGGGTCTTCCATCAATCTGCCTTGAACTTTGTGCCATCTCTATTTTTCACGCTTTTTCATTGAAAAACGTGCAATGGCATCTCTCACCAATCTTATGCTGGAAGGCAATCAGCATTTCAACGGCAAGAACTACAGCACCTGGAAGCAGCGCATGTTGACAATTTTCAAGAGGCACTTGTTCAAGGTACCGAGAGTCGTCCTACCACAGTCGATGTGACTTAAGTCCAGTTTGATGATCGTAATCGTGAAGAGGTTATGCTCATCAAGCTTTCAGTTACTAATGATCAGCTGCCTTAAATCCCGTCTGGCAAGCATTGAAGGCTCTCCACGAGACATCACATAAAAGCAGAGCCTTCTTTATGAAGAATCAACTATTCTCCATGATTATGGATGAGAATATGTCCTTACAAGACCATCTTCTAAAGATTAAGGACATCAAGGATCAACTTGAGGCCATTGGCCGTAAAATGAAGGAAGAGGACATTTCTCATAACTCTGAAAAGCCTACCACCGTCCTATGAGCACTTTATTGAGACGCTCAACATTACAGCAACTAATGTTGACCTGAAGTTCTCAGATCTGTGCACCAAACTTCTGCAGCAAGATGTTGGAAACAACAGTTTGTGTCGAAAATTGTATATCAGAATTTTATTTATCTTTTATATATAAAATATATTTATTCTAATAGAGGCACTGCACTTTACTTGCACTAATTTTATTCCTGTGTATTTCAAATGCAGCCCAATACTGAATATAAATATCAACAATGAGACATGTCTCAATGTATGCAGAGGCATGCCTCTACGTACGTAGAAACATGTCTCTAAATGAGACATGCTCTTTTAATATTCTAAACAATGCACAAAACCTATTCATAACTATCAGTGAGTAATTTATATTACATAAGATAAGTGTCGATTTCTTATTATACATCGCACACAATATAATTGTCGATTACACACGGCACATAATATATTACGTGTTGCGCATATAATATTATGATGTGCGTAGCACATAATACTATTATGTGTGCGGCACATTAAGACTGATACAAATCGGTATAGTTGATGTTAATCAAACCGACTTTAATCGGTAATGTGATATAACCCATTACATCGGTATGAATAACAAATCATAATTGTTATCAATCGATACAACTCTGTTGACGTTTATTAATCAGATTATTATGAGATTACATTTAATATGATTTTATTTAGTTATAAATTATGTATATATAATAATAATATCTATTATTATTCTATATATATTGATATATCATAAATAATCTATTATCATAATATTAATGTCTACTATATATTTTATCTGATCGAAGCTACAAACATCAACACTCCCTCTTAGCGAGAGAAGATAAAATTCACCAATCTAAAAGAGCAACACAACGTTAATTGTGAAATTTTATTTTGATATCACATTACTGTGATGTCAGAGATATGGACTAACTAGGAATATCAAGTCTCATGATATTCACCATAACTCGTAGATTTATAAATATCATCTCATGATATTGGGAGTATTTGTCACAAAATATCAAGTCGCATGATATTCTCCAAATACTCAGAGTAATGGCCTACCAACATCAAGTCACAAGATGTCCACCAAGTGCTCAAAAGTTTACAAAGATATCATCTCATGATATTGGGAGCATTGGCCTGCAGAATATCAAGTCGCATGATATTCACCAAGTGCTCAGAGTAATGGCCTACCAACATCAAGTCACATGATGTCCACC
>MU227547.1:2642115-2664027 GCA_018584345.1 Thuja plicata
TGTTTCAGCCATCATAAGATGTCTATCATGATAGAAGATCAAGTTATTGTAAGATCGTCACCTTTTAATAACTTTAACAAATACAAGTGATAATCATTTGGAAGTTGTCACTTCCTCATGATTTACACAGGGCCCAAAAATAACATAAATATTTTCATTCATACAATAATCAATTATTACAATCATATCAAGTTTACCTCAAAAGTGTTCCACCTTCATCAGTGAACTCCCTCTTAATCACAAGATATTTGAAGATCTTTAGAATACAAGTTTCTCTGAATGCAAATCTGAATTACTGGCTTCAGCAAGGGAAACTTGAATTTTAAGCCTGTCGGGACATTTAAATGCAGTGTGACCATATTTGTCGCATCTATAACATTGTATTGTAGAGAGGCCTCTAGATTTCTTGAATGGTTGTATACCATTTGAGTTCTTGCCCTTTTTCCTTTTCAATTTAGCAGTGAGAATCTGAATGTCTTCATTTGTGGATTCCATATTGATTCCTCTAGATATTAGATTACATTCTTCTTGAATTCAGTCAACTTTTAGTCGATCGAACTTGGGAAGTTTGGAGCGAGCATTTGTTCCTTGTCTGAAGTTTTCCCATGACATCGGGAGTCCATTTATAGTTACCATAGTCAACTCTTTATTATCATAGATGTGACCAATTGTTGAGAGTTGATTTCTTAATTCTGTTATCCTCATAAAGTATGAGGTGATGGTCTCTCCTTTATTCATTTTAATATTAGAGAGTTGATTTTTAAGAGTAAGAATTATGCTAGTGTTGTTGATCTCATACATGTTTCCAAGAGCTTTGAACATTTCATATGCGGAGGTCTAGCTTTGTGATAATAGGTAGTAGATGATCTTTTACTCCATCAACTAATAGTTCCATTACTCTGGTATTGTCCTTTTCCCATTTGCTCTCCTCGTCATTCTCATTAGATTTAGGAGGATTTTCTACGATTTATTTTAATTCATTCTTTCTTAGTATTAGCATCATTCGTAGTTTCCAAGATTCAAAATTTGAAGCACCTTCAAGTCTATCTTCGAGTCTAATTCCATTTGCCATTTTGTAGGTACAAGATTTTCAAAAGAATATAAAAAATCTGATCTTAATCTTTCTTCAATCCAATCGGATCTTCCTTCAAGCGGTTAGGCTTTATGGAAGGAACTTGGCTCTGATACCATGTTGAAAATTGTATATCAGAATTTTATTTATCTTTTATATATATAATATATTTATTCTAATAGAGGCACTGCACTTTACTTGCACTAATTTTATTACTGTGTATTTCAAATGCAACCCAATACTTAATATAAATATCAACAATGAGACATGTCTCTACATATGCAGAGGCATGCCTCTACGTAAGTAGAGACGTGTCTCTAAATGAGACATGCTCTTTTAATATTCTAAACAATGCACAAAACCGATTCATAACTATCGGTGAGTAATTTATATTACATAAGATAAGTGTCGATTACTTATTATACATTGCACACAATATAAGTGTCGAGTACTAATCACACACGGCACATAATATATTACGTGTTGTGCACTTAATAGTATTATGTGCTTTGCACATAATATTATTATATGTGCAGCACATAATACTATTATGTGTGCAGCACATTAAGACCGATACAAATCGGTATAGTTGATGTTAATCAAACCAACTTTAATTGGTAATGTGATAACCAATTACATCGGTATTACTATCAAATCATTATTGTTATTAACCTATATATTGATATATCATAATTAATCTATTCTCGTAATATTAATGTCTATATATTTTATCTTATCGAAGCTACAAACATCAATAGGTAGCAATGCTCCTTCGTCCTCCTTTGAACAAGCGTTTTCAGAACAATCCTTTCACAAGGATAAAGGCCCATCTCACTCCTCAGCTCCATCTCAGGATAGCTCCAAGAAGAAGAACATTCGGTGCAACTACTGCCACAAATTTGGTCATATGCTTCGAGACTGTAGGGCTCGCATTGCTTCTAATCAACGGAAGCAGGGTGAATCCCAGCCACAGGCCAACATTGTCGAACCTGCAGACCTCGTTGATCAACCCGAGGCTGCCTTTTACACTTTTTGAGGACATGCAAATTTCCGTTTTTTGAAGATAGATTGACCATTAAGGGAGGCTATTACGATAATAGATATTAGATAGTTTCTAATTTACTCTCTACCGTCTTTTTCTAATGGTCACTCCTGTTTGTAATGTTTCCATAAACTCCTTCTGTTCGTTATGAAAACTCTCTTTCTCTCTATAGGATGTTTCTACTTCCTCTCTCCTGTTCGTTATAGAAACATTATCTTATGTACTCGTATATATTGATCATTCATGGTCATTGTTTAATAACACATTCATTATTTTACCATAACAAATACAAGATAATGATGGTACTTGTCCAATAGATGAAGAAGAATGTGTTGATCAACAAACACCTTCAAATCTATAACATGGGACAACATGTGTAAATTCTGAAAATACACCTTCAAGTGTTCAAAGTGGGACAGCAGATGCAATTACAGAGAATATACCTACAAATGATCAAGGTAACAACCCATATAGAACTCTCTTGAAGACTTCAGCTAAGTTTGTTCAAAGAAATCGTCCTATTGGTCAAATTTACATTGGATAGCAGCCATGGAAGAAAAACCTGATGAGATTCAGGAAAGGGAAACATGGGAACATGTCCCAAGGCCCAAAGACAAGAACGTGGTTGGTAGAAATAAGTTAAATGAAGATGGTAAAGTGATGAGAAACAAGGTGAGAATTGTTTGCAAAGGTTATGCACAGGTTGAAGGTATTGATTTCAAAGAAACCTTTGCTCCTGTAGCACATTTAGAAGCATTAGAATGTTCTCAGCATTTGCTTCCTTCAAAAGTTCTAAAAATTTTCAAATGGATGTCAAATCTGCTTTTCTAAATGAGAATCTGAATGAAGAATTTTATATAGAGCAGACTGATGGATTTTTTATATCAGAAAAGCAGAACTATGTATGCAAGATGAAAAAGGCACTCTATGGTCTTAAACAAGCCCCGCGTGCTTGGTATGATAGACTAGATAGTTATTTGCAGCAGCAGGAATTCAAAAGAGGGATAGCGGACAGCAATCTATATGTCAAAGAAGAAGGTTTCAAGCTACTCCCAAGGATACTCATGTTCATGCAGTTAAGAGGATCTTCAAGTTGGATTATGGGTTATTGTATCCTAAAGGCAATAATTTTACACCCGCAGCTTATACAAATGCAGATTGGGGTGATTTGGTTGATGATAGAAAGAGCGCGAGTGGAGGTGCATTCTTTCTAGGTGGTTGTCTTGTATCATGGTTGAGCAAAAAGCAGGCTTCTACTTCATTATTTACAGCTAAATCAAGGTACATTGCAGCAGTGTCTTGTTAAGCACAAGTTCTATGGATGACGCAAACATTGAAGGACATTAAGGTAGAGTATGATCATCCTATATCTATCTTTCGTGACAACACGAGTGCTATTAATATCTCTAAGAATCCTCTTATTCATTCAAGGAATAAACATATTCCTATTAACTATCATTTTCTGAGAGAACAAGTTAGTAATCAACAAGTTAAGTTGGAATATGTCTCTAATAAAGAGCAGATTGCAAATTTGTTTACTAAGCCTATACCAAAGGAAACGTTTGAATTCTTGAGGGAGAGGTTGGGAGTCATTTCACTCCATTGAAATGTCGGTTGGACTCGAGGGGAGTTTTCATTGTCATATTCTTTCAGCCCCATTTCAGTTATACAGATTGGTTTCAGTCATTGATCTCAAAGGGGAAGAAATAAGTCAGGGGAGCACCTTTATTTCAGATTTGATTTCAGGCGGAGTTGCCATCAATGTTCCACCACCCATTGGGGATGGCGCACGACAGGACAGGTTTTAGAGAAAGGGGGACAAAGGGCCTCAATTTGGGGACACCAGGGGGATGGCAGGGGGGGACAACGAACGGGCAGTGGGGGGCGGTGTTGTATGTACTATATACTATACATATAGTACTTAAAATGCTAGCTATGAGAAGACGTATAAAAGTATAAGATAGCAAAATTGCAAAAGTCAAATACTAAATACAAGTACTTGAACATTGAACAATCAACATTCAACATTGAATATAGAATTACTAATTAGAAACTAGAATACTAAATAAAATTGGCGAATTGGCGAATGCCAGATTTCTATTCTATCAAAAATATCATAAAGATGATTACAATGAGTAGCACTATATCAAAACAAGTATAAAATGTCAAAATGTAGTGAAGGGATGGCCTCTAATCATCCTTCAAGGCAAACTCCTCATCACCATAACTATTGGACTCCTCATGGTCAAGATCTGCCAAACGAACAAAAACCAACCCTACATCTGAAGGCACTGAATCCTCATCCTCATCAATCTATGATGGCTCCTTTGGCTCTACATCCCATCGTGTTGCTGGGCTCTCCTTGTACACGTGTGTCCTGCGGTCAATGATACGCAAGGCACTATGTACAACCACTAACTTCTCTACTCTCCTAGAGGTAAGTCAGTTCCTCTTGAGAGAGTGGATGAAGCCTACAGCTGAAGAGCTAGAAACCTAAGATAGCAGACGAATGGCTACAGTGGTAATCTTTGAGTTTTGTACTCCATGAAAGTTCAACCAAAAAATCAAATCCTCTTGTGCCATAGTTCTTATATCCATCTTTGCCACATCCGAATAACCCCTAAGAGTGCGAAATTTCATCCACTTAGTGTGAATCTAGCTAGCAATTTGAGCATCATATATCTTATCAATGCACCTGAAGAAACCTGCCTTCACCTCATCATCTTGAATCGATCTACTTCTATCAGGCGTACCACTTCGAATTCAATGCATAAGTAGCCATGTGCAAGGGAGTGTTCAACCTGTCCCATCTATGATGAATGATTGGTCGAATGTGCTCCTTGTAGAATGCTAAAGTGGGGTCCTTCTCTCGCACAACAACCCTCATCTAGTCAAGCATAGAATTGATGCACTCATACACCTCTCCAAGGGCAGGTGCATCAACATCACCATATCGGATCACCGGGAAAACCAAAGCAATGATAGAGACAATGTATTTTGCATCACTCCAAAACACATTACTCTTCATTATCTCCTTTACCCTCTTCTCCTCTACTTTGTCTTAGCCTTTGCCCACAGATTCCAATCATTCGTCATAACCGTTAGTTGCAGTGCCTCTTGCAACTCAAGCATTCTCTCCAAGAGAATGAAATAGGATGCATATCTAGTCTTAACTGGTTTCAAGAACTCCTTCGTGCATGTGAAGTGTGGTGGTTGCAGATAAACATCTACACATCTCTCTCATCGTTGACCACTCCTCTAATCCAGTCAATCTTCCCCATGTACTTGAGTGCATTGTTCATGGCATGCACACAACATGGAGTCCACCAAATATGTTTGTAGGCTGCCTCAATAAGCTTCCCTGCAGCTCTGCACACGTGTTGCATCCTCAATAGCCTCCCTGAGGACCTCAAACTAAAAATCAACATCTTTGTGATGCCATGAACAATCAACTGCCCTGAGAACGTATGGACCCTCTGCACTTGTAACCATGATGTTGATGAGTGGAGGATGGCTAATATTCGTCCACCCATCCATAACTACGTTGCATCCACACTCTATCCAACATATCTTCATTTGCTCTGTCAAAACATTGATCTTGGCATATTTGTTATCCAAGATCGTGGTCCTCAATTTGTACTCCCCTGGTGGCCCATTTGATGGTTCCCCCTCGCCACCATCAACATCATCTCCTTATAATAAGGAGATTGAGCTAAATGAAATGGGATGCCATTCGCAAAGAACTTGCCAAAGGAATCGTCTATCTGATCCTTCAATTGCACATTGAACAAATCAGTTATGGGCTTACTTTGCATTTTGTGTTTCCCCCTGCCCTCTCGTGATTCGGCCACAGCACTATGAGTGGATGAAGGTCTGAGGTTGACCATGTGACATCATTCTTGCTCTCTGATGCAATGTACAAGTAGAAACATGTGACTGCCCTGCATCTGTTAAATTGTCTGAACCTTCATCCTACCAGACAAAGTAGTAGGCATTGCAACTACATTGTCTTCAAGAACACCCCAAAGTCTGTTGAACTCAACTCTGTACTTGATATTTTTAGGCTCTTCCAAAAATTTACGTGGATCCAAACCTTTTCCTCGAATAAAGAGGAAGTGTGCATTAACTCTAGTAATGTTCCCATACCATTCCACATTACAAATGTTGCATCTTCATTTCCTTGTACCACCACCTATTGGCGTTAGGGTTGTTATTCTAGTTGCAAATTGTTTGAGGAGACTTGGGATCATGAGGACCCCTAGCAAACTGTACCAAAAGCTAGGAGGGCAATCTGTAGCAGCCGGTCCACTAGCCAAGGAACTAGTTTGGCCTTCCGGATCAGCCTCATGGTTACTTTCCTCGACCTCATGCTCAAGTTCATATTTCAATTGACTTGCACTCTGAGACTGAATTCTCATCCCATCCCCACTCATATCATGACTACAAGAGCTCATTGTGACACTAAATTTCACTAATAAAAATAAATTCAATAGGTAACTAGTTTCAGCCTACTAAGAAAATTTAAATTTTATTTAATTACTGATTTCAACAAAATTTCAAATTCTAAAACAAAAATTAAAATTTATGGATCTTGAGGGCAAAATGAAGAATCACAAGGATTCTTCATTTTGGCCACAAGATTCATCATAAATTTTGATTTAGAAAATGAAAAAACATCCAACAGTTTAAAACAATTACAAATTTAAATATAAAAATCAGAAAATAAACCAAAAAAAGATACAAAATCCTACCTTGTGCTTGAAAACTCTCTTCAAGGAAGGTGTAGAATCTTCCTCCTCTTCTTCTTCTTACTCCTCTTTCACTTGCACTCACTCCTTTCACTCCTCCATGTAGAACACAGATTTACTACTGAGAGGGGAGTGAATCAGTAGTACTAGTAAATAAATATTAAATTCTTATCCAATTAATTTCTTTCATAAAATTACTTCTAATTGAGTATTGAAATGAAAGCACCAATCAACTGAAGAGAGGCAACAACAATAAAAACAATGCACAAAGATATGACGTGGAAACCCAGGATGGGAAAAACCACGGTGAGAATCGCTGCTAGGATCTACTGTCCTAATCTAGCCTCACAAAGAAATTTCAATTACAACATTTGATAGGCACCAACCCTAAGGAGTCACAAAACCCCTGTTCTAGAGCACCAACTCTTTCACAATTTGAGCAACTACTCAATCAGCCTGAGCACCAACCCAGTTACAACTTACAAATGATTTCAAGAACAGAGTACATAATCTGAATACAATTTGAGAGAATAATTCTGCAAATGTAACTTAACAGATCTTTGACATCTGATACAGGCTTGTTAACCCCCTTACAACAGATTGCAGATTCAATACACTTCTCAGAAATATTGCAGAAGAAATATAGTATATACTCAATTTTGTATCAGAAATAAAACTTCATTTTCAACAATGTATGATTAGTCTGTCATGCTGGACTTTTGTTTCTCTGTATCTGAAATATATATATCTCACTGAAATCTAATGCATAGTATGTTTATCAGTTCAGATATCAATAATTAAGTCTTTTAGACACTGTTATACTTCAAGAACAAATTCTGATGGTTATGTTGCAGCAATACACACACACACATATATATATATATTTTACTGAACATCAAACACAATGCTCTGTATACCTGAGAATCTTCAAACAACCATTGTATCTTACTTCTGAACAGCAAGTTCTCTTTCAGTAATATCTTCGGTTCTTCATATCAAGTTTTGCAACATCCACATTTGCTATAATTCGCTGTAATGATCTTCTCATGAATTCACGCGTTTACAGGATAATTTGTATCAATTAAAAGATGTACTTGTTTAAGCTTCCATTCTTCTTCACTCTTCACTTTCGAATGATATAAAGTACATATATAACACATCATGGGGGAAGTAAGTTGTAACTATGGAAAGTAGTTTGTAACCAATCAACCGACTACTATTTTTGTATTTCATCTACATATTGTTCATTAAATTACTTGTCATTGGGTGCACAGATTAGTTATACATTGATGCCACCTGTCACTATTTTTCAATGTGTCCCGACTACTATTTTTGTATTTTCATCTACATTTTTTTCATTAAATTACTTGTCATTGGGTGCACAGATTAGTTATACATTGATGCCACCTGTCACTATTTTTCAATGTGTCTTTGCATTAAAACCACCGAACATTCTATACAAGTTTGAACTGTTTTTTTTAGTTCATCGAACTCTTATTAACATCCATGAATTATTTCCACGCCACGGGCTTCACAAACACTGTTATAACCCTTGCTTCTACCATATCATTTCAACACGTCAACAGCATCAATAATTGTGTTACATGCCGAGATATCATATAAAAACATCAAACTCAAACCCAATATGGAATTGGTAGATATCATACTTCCGAAGTATTTCTTCAAGCACTTTATTTCAATTTGTGTTTGCAACGTAGGATTTGATTACTAAAGCCTGTCCTTTGTTTTGATTTGCAGATTGTGTCTCGGGGATTTTTTTTTAAAAAAAAGTTCACCAAATATTAAGAGCGAGTAGATTTCCACAATCCATTAAGATCATCTGCAAGCTGTTTCTGGATTTGATTATGTGAATGTTTTTGCATCGATTGTGTGGATGCAAAAACATTCACACAATCGAATTCTGAAACAGCTTGCAAATCACCAAATATTAATCGACAATCCACCTTTCATTGCTGTAGACGGACAATAGATTGAAAATGACCTGTTCTAGAAGTGGCTATCAACAAGCCATACAATACATTTGAATTTGTCTCCATGAACATGGTAAGATATATATAAATACTGAGTGTAAGTTATCTGTTAACAAAGCAATCTTCATAACAAATAGAAATTCAAAAACTCAGAAACAGAGGTAACTGTGTTATATATAGTCAGTTTATTCTGCACCCTTTTGACATCAATGCCAAAAAGTCTAACACTCCAATCACTCTTCTCTATCTGCTGTAGCAAACAATGAGAAATGCAATTGTCAGTAAAAGCGAAGCTTGGAGGTATTTTTGTAGGCTTGGAGTGGCCAAGATGGGAGCCACCCCCAATTAGAGTTCAAATGGAACCCAAATAAAAAATTAAAAACATGCATTTAAAAAAAAAGCACTTTATAACCGGTTGCTGATGGGGGATGCGCAGACATCCCCAGAACGCTCGAGGGACACCTGGGCATCCCCACATCGTTCCAAGGATGTCGTGTCATCCTGGCCTCCCATCGCCCGGCTGGTGGCTGGTTGGCAGCTGCGGGGAACGCCCCTTGTCCCGAGGACGTCCCCGTCCCAGGAACGGGGGGTCCATGGGGAGACACATCCTCGTGTTACACTGGTTGTCATTATTAGAATATTTTAGATTCTTGCTATTTTTAGCTCCTTGTGTAGAATGTTAGTTTAATGGTCATTTAGGACTTTATTATTTGTTTTAATCTGTTTTATTTTCAGTTCTACTTTTTCGTTAAAGGTTTTAATAGCTTTTACAGTTTGTTCTTTTTTTAGAACATCATCTGTGTAAACTCTATATATACATTGTATATTGTTAATACAATCAAGTCATTTTAGAGTTTCATGGTATCAGAGCGAATTTTTGTGGTGGTTTTTTTTGTAATTCGCATTAAGAAATCGGGTGAGAAATAAAACTTAAATTCGCGAGCTTTCATAAAACTTTTGTATCTCTAGGTTGTCTGCCTCTACATTTTTTGAGGGTTTTTCCCTTTAAAATCCATCGAGATTTTTCAAGATTTTTTTTCCAAATCGCATGCATCGGTTCTTGTGTTTTTTGCTATCATCTAGTCGCGTTATTTCAACAGATTTTGTGCTAGCGAGTGGGGCTTTCTTTTACGTCCAACCCGCGAGCATTTTTTGGACACAATTTTGTCGCATTTCAATTACCCTCCAACGTTGGGAAAATCACAAGCCAGATTTTTTTTGCACATTCTCCAGACCTGTGATTTGAACGCATTTTCTTTTGTGTTTGTAACTCGCGTTTTTTTGACGCAAAGGGTTTTTGCCATTTGTGGTTGTGTGTCTACTCGACCTGCATTTTCCAGCAATGCAACACCTTCTACATCTTCCACCCGCAATTTTGTTTTTTTCGGTTAGTGTTTTCTTTCTAAAAATCACGAGATTCCATTATAGAATTTTAGCTATGATTTTTCCCAACTGCTACAGTCGACTAGGGTTTTACGGGTCTATATTCGCAAGGTTTTTTTTTGGGGCATCTTCGGGCACAATTTAGGATTATCTAAGGTTTGACCGAATTTTCAAAAAAAAAAAAACTTAAAAGAATTTTATGTAATACACCCTAGGGTTTCAAACCTTTGCTTCCGCATCTCAGATTTTTTTGGGGATCCGTGTTAGCTAAAGAAGCTTTTGCCTCAATTTTCGTGCCTTCACAAGGTTGACCAACAACCTCAGTATTTGTCATGGCATCTTTGACCAACATTATGTTAGAAGGCAATCAAAGATTCAATGACTGCAACTATAACACCTAGAAGCAGCCCATGATGACGATATTTGAATATAGTTGTCTTGATAAGATTGTTATGAGTACAGAAACACGTCCTACACAAGCTGGTTTAGATTAGGACAAATTTGATGAGCGTAACCAAGAAGTTGTAATGCTTATCAACCTTTCTATTACAGATGATCAGCTCCCTCAAGTTCCTTTTGGCAAAACAGCTACAAAGGAAACTCTTGGAGGATCTTCATGAGACATCTGACAAGAGCCGAGCTTTCTTTCTGAAGAATATGTTGTTTTCTATCATGATGGATGAGAGGATGTCTCGCTAGGCACATCTTACAAAGATCAAGGACATCCGTGAGCAGCTCGAGGCTATTGGCCGCAAGAAGGGGGAAGAAGATATGGTAGTGATCACACTAAAAAGCCTGCCCCGATTCTATGAGCATTTCATTGAGACGCTCAATATCACTTCTACTAGGGTTGATTTGAAGTTTCCTTATCTCTACAACAAGCTTTTGCAACAAGATGGATGGAAGCAACAATTTGGAAGCAGTGCTAGTAGAAGGCATTTGGCCATCTTGAATGTGTTTCTGAATTCTTATTGTTGATTTCTCATATGTTAAATCGGTAATCCCTTTGTATATTTGTTGAATCCGTTGAGTAACTATTCAAATGATGTAAACAATTGATGAACCACGATCATACCCTAGTATATTGGTTTGAAGGTGTTAGGGTGACTTGTTTCCTTGAATCTTGAAATTCGTTTTCGTTCTATCATCATCTTTGTGTATCAAACATATTTCATGATAATACCCCAAATATAATTTAGTTGTGGAATCTCATATGGTATTAGTATGTTTTTATTTGAGTTTTTTTATTCACTTTTCTTTAGTTGTTTCTCTCTTTTTTGTACTTTCAAGTTAAACATACACAAAAACCTTAAAAAAAGTCATCATAAAGGGAGTTCAAACACAAAGAAAAAATGCAATTTCAAAGTAATCTCTCCGACTATTGGAACATTTGTCACTGCCCCGAACTTTGAAATCTGCAGTGACAAATCTGTTTATCACTCTGTTTACCAACAAGGCTGAAGAATCAAAATGGAGCATAACTCATGCAGGTTAAGATGCTAGAGATCAAGGTACCATGAACCAAGGTACATTGCAAGATATAACTGGATCCAAACATGCGCATATAGGGAACAATTTACCACATGCTAGAGATCAAGGTACCATGAACCAAGGTACATTGCAAGATATAACTGGATCCAAACAATGCTAATACAGGGAACAATTTATCACACCACACCACACTCTTGTTAAGTCTTACACGCGAATTTGTCCTAAAGGATGCAATTCATCCACTCCTGCCTACATTACCACGTATCATTTTTAAATGTGACAGCATAAAAAGAGAAAGGCCTTGTTTATCCGCTCTAGGAAGTTAACATTTGACAAGCAGGAGGAGCCTTTGCTTCTTGAGAAGCTAACTCGTGTGACATAGGCTCATAAGAAAGCTTATAACGTCTATTTAGGGCAAGATTTTTTTAGTAAAACCGTAGGTTCGATATAATTATTTCTCCATTAGGTAATCTACGGCGCATTTGTAAAATACGAGCAGAGGAATGGAAGAAGAAATAAGAGAATGGACTAGTTTATTTCACGTACATTGCCAACAAAAACGGAACGCGCATCAGCTTCTTCTCTGCTCGCCTGAGCTGCGGCTGCCCCAGCGGGATCTGCATATTTTTCACCATAAGCTACTGGAGGGCTTAAAGAAGCAAACCAACCCTAAATTTGAACGTTAGAGATACAGAAATACAAGAACGGGTCATAGTGTAAGTAAGTGTACAGGTTTCATTTTGGGGGGGACAGAATCAAAACCTTGAACAGCGCCCATTTCTTTTTCTACCTTGGCCTGCATATCTCGTAGGGCAGCTGCTTCTTCTTCCATCTCCTTAAGCCTCTTCTTCATCTCTTCCAGTTCCTGAACAGCAAGTAAATTACGAAACGAATGAATTCAAAACACATGGAGCACAGCATAATGGCATTTGAAATTGGGATATGAAAAACCTTGGCAGCAGCATCAGTGTCTTCATCGGCCTTGCCCATGTCAACGTCATGGGGAAGCATATGGTTTTCCATGTCTCCGTCCATGTCGCCTTCCACTTCTTCAGGAATATCGCCTCCATACACTTCATGCTCCTCCTCCATATTCTCCCTCCCTTCCCTCGCTCTTCACATCTGCTCAAAAAAAAACCTTCCTCTTTTTCCCCTTCCCCTGAGTCTATATTTGGCGGTTCCTTGAATCTTATTTCTTAGCCCGCACTTGTTTATATAGGTACCGAGTATTTTTTGTTCTGAAGAATGATCATGCCATGGATTTCCTTCGGGAATGATACTTTAATCGGCGGCTTTTTATTATCTGGATAGAATAGATGTAAAGTGTGGGCGTTTTCGTTATCGGGGCTATTTTTAGTTACTAGAAACGCCCTGTTTGTAACTGGTTGTTAAAAATAATCTTTTCAACCAATCGTATGTTATAATTTATAAAAAAAATGAAATTTCTAGTTTAGATGTTATTTTAAAAATATATATTGGAAAATCATTTGCTTCAATATAATTGATTATAATTAAGTGTGAGCCAACAATAATACTAACTAGCAATGGCATAGATGTGAAATGATCAATAATAATGTAGAGAATGAAATCTAAAAATTATAGATGATCATTCAAATATAAGATAAAACCTAAAATAAGTTAAGTTCCTAAAAAGAAACCATTATATCATGCTCAAAGTGATTATGAAAGTAAAAGCTCAATGAATAATGAAATTAAAAAATCATAGAAATAAAGACCTTTTTTTAATTCTGTGAAAATAAGATAAAACCTACAATAAATCAGGTTCCTAAAAAGAATTCATTACATTTCAATAATATATATTTATATATTGATAAATATATAAAAATGGCTTGAAACAACTATGCTTTGCATTTTCAACAGACTTGTGCGAAGAAACAACTGCAATTTTTTAGCTAAACTAAAATATGGTATTTTAAAGGCAGATGGCAAGTTTCCAACACATAATCGTTTTAATGCCTTCAATCTAGATAGTTTTTTTTTACAACTGATCTGAGATCAAAAATAAATCAATAAGGATCGACCAAAACAAATCCCTCAAAGGGAAAGGTTTTCAGAAGGATTCAGAAAATAAAGGAAAATTTTGTAAAACAGATGATCCTTCCCGTACTGGCAAAGCACCACTCTCAAAGGAAGCAAAAGATGAATGGATTCCTGCTCAAAACCGTAGGAGGAAGTGTCCTTGGTTACATTCTAACTCAGTGGAATCCTCGGGTAAAAAATTATGGGTCATTCGCATATCTGGGAAACCCCCGTTTGCTACAGGGGCCAACAAAATATCCATCGGTTGTCAAGAAATTAAAGCTCCAAGGGTTCCTTCACCTCTGGTACTGAAGAGTAAGCCTATATCTTGCCCCTCTTTCAATGGTGTTAAGCGTCTTAATTTTTATCCCTCAAATCTTGATAAATCTAGGGACTCTTGCAAAAATAATGAGATAATTGAGGGCATTAACCCTAGCATGCCTAATCTTGAAAACAATAAAAGCTCTATGGAAATTGTATCAAACCCTAAAAATAACGGGGCCAGATCAAGGTCTAATTGTAAAGGCAATGGACAAACCTCGACAAGTTTTCAAACCAAACCCTTGTATAAATTTTCATTGTTGAAGGCGAATCAAAATAATGTGCATCTGATGGATTTTAAAAACCCTAGCATCCAAGTTGTGACAACTATAGTTGAACCTCATTCAAAATAGAACCCTTTTCATCCAGTCAACAAAGATGATGGCAGAAGTTATCTGGACAATACCAAATAAATTGCGGCAGTGATGAATAACGTTCATACCAAAGAGATGTAGCATCATTGTAGGACCTGTGGTCTTTTCGCAAAATGGTGCGGCCCAGTATCTGCTTCCACCAAAATTGTTGACTGGTTGCAAAAAGAGCTCAAGGACCATGTAAGTATCTATAACCTCGAGGGAAACTTTCTTTGCATAGACTGTAGAGACAAGAAGTTAAAAGAGGTATTGTCCAATAAACTTGTATTTTATGAAGGACGTGCTTTAAAAAAATTAATTGGTTTCCAAACTTTGATTACTCATCTTGTGGTAACATTTTAGGGCCTAGATAGGTTATTATTTGCAATTTTCCTATAGAACTATTGCACAGTAGAATTTTAACGAAAATTGGTGATTTGATGGGAGGAGCATTAGGTATTAAGGAATCCTTCACTGCTTCCTCATCTGTTAAATTTATGATTAATACAGATATCAATGCCACAATAATTAAATCAATAAAATTAGTAATAAATCAATCATTGTATTATCTAAAGCCATAATTTTATTAAGGTAATATTAAAGATATAGTCATGTTTATGAATGAATCAAATCCAAATGCAGAAGAATATCATATTTCAACACCAAAAAATAATAAACTTGCATTCACGGTTTGCGACTAAGATTCAATCTGATATAAATAAACAACAAGGAGGTTTCATAATTGATATTTCTCCTTCTATGAATAAACTTAGATGCATATTGAATAATAATCCCGACAATGGTAATAAACCTAATCCTTTCAAAAATTCAAATAAGGAACATCAAAAACCTATCCTTAGTCAAGTATCAGGTCAGGCACTCGGTAAGAAAGATGATGTCTTGCCATCATCACCAATTTAGAAATCTATTCTAGATCTTGAACCACTTATAAACATGGATATAGAAGAAGGGGAAATAGTGGAAAACCTAGATAACAATGATAAGGATACTTGTTTAGCAACATCTTTAATAGATAGTAACATGAATCTACCAACTTCTAAGGATCTTTCCTAGATCTTGAACCACTTATAAACATGGATATAGAAGAAGGGGAAATAGTGGAAAACCTAGATAACAATGATAAGGATACTTGTTAGCAACATCTTTAATAGATAGTAACATGAATCTACCAACTTCTAAGGATCTTTACTAGATCTTGAGCCACTTATAAACATGGATATAGAAGAAGGGGAAATAGTGGAAAACCTAGATAACAATGATAAGGACACTTGTTTAGCAACATCTTTAATAGATAGTGACATGAATGTACCAACTTCTAAGGATCTAAATATAGGAAATTTTGACATGGAAACTATCTTAAGGGAGGTAGGTTTAAATACTTGAAACTTACAGGTAAGTATTGAGAATATGTGTATGGAAGTCTTGGAGAAAGTAGTAGGGGATCTAGCTAAAGAGATAGTACATGAAGATTTAGATTTGGCAAAGAAAGACAAGAATTGTGAAATTTTTATAGAACACAGTAACCCACAAGCTCAAAAAGAAAATATTAAGAAAATGGAACATAATATGACCCTTGTTGGAAACTTGATGAAAGAGTTCTTAGAAATCTATAATGGGGTTAGAGAATTGTTGATAGAATGGCACAATTTGGAAAGAATGAACTCTAATATTTGAAAGCCTAGGGAAACAATAATCAAGATAAATCCAGGCGACAATAAAGTTGAATACACCAATCTATACTTTCAAGATGGAACTGAAAAAGATATAACTATCCCTAGAATTTCACCAATCTCAGATGCTTCCAATGCAGGAAAAGAAGAAGAAAAATAACTCTTTGAACAAAAGGAAAATAACGATGGCAATGAGACAGTTCCAGACAAAGTATCTGATTATGTAAATACAACATTTATTACTGAATCTGAAAAGGAAGTAAATCATATAAATAATAGTAGTTGTGATCTCATTAATGTATTAGAACAAAAACAAGGTAATCTATAGCACCCACATAATTGGAAACTCTTTATAATCATACAAGACTTTTAGTTTCTTTAGATAAAGACGAGGCAGAAGAAGAATATGGTAAAGATTTATTCGAACGATTTATAGATAATAATGCAGATAATTACCATGATGATAACATAATAAATGGAATGACAACAGAAATCACTTCAACAAATTTAGAACAAAGCAAAGGCATTAGGAAGGATTTGAACTCTGAGGATGATTTTCAAAATGGTATACAAGAAACTTATGAATTTTTCAACGATATTACTAATAATGAGAAATCTTGGAATTATGACCAACATAGAGGGGCTAGACAACCCTGTCATTGCCAAATCCTCTTAAAAAAGAGGAAGGAAATCTATAACTAGATTGAGAAATAAAGATGGAGAGGCAGAAAACCAAACTAAACTAACTGATATGTTTTATGCATGGAAGGGGAAGTTCCTTCCCAAGAACCAATGAGGCTAACCACATGGAATGTTAGGGGCCTTAATTACCCTAACAAACAATGCTTATTAAAGTGAATTTTAAATCTATTTAATTCTAAAATTATATTAGTATAAGAAACTAAACTAAATATGGAGGAGGCAAATAAATTCAAGCAGAAGCTAGGAATATGGAAAACAGAATGGAGTGAATCAATTGGAGCATCAGGAGGTTTATCAATAATTTGGGATCCTAAGAAACTAAATTTTGAAAAAATAGTCTCTAGACAAAATTGGATGGGTGGAACAATCAAGAGCTTCAAAAGTCTTATTTCATTCTTTATGATAAACATCTATGGCCCTAATAACCCCGTCAATTAAAAATAATTATGGAAAGAAATAGAAGAATTCATTGTTCAATCTAACTATGCTTACTATGTGTTGGGAGGGGAATTCAATGCAATCTTAGACAACAATGAGGAGTATGGTGGTTCATAGCATGAATCTCGGACTCAGAAAGATTTCAGATAGTGGGTCTGCAACAATAGTTTAATGGACATTAAAACAGGGAATGAAATATATACCTAGAATAACAGAAGAGAAGGCTTTAGTCATATTGCAGAAAGGTTGGATAGGTTCCTTTTCAAGGGAGATTTAGGAGAATTTGATTATACTTTATCTACAAAAATTCTCACAAATGCTGGTTCATATCACTTTCCGGTCATACTACAAATTATAGGGGATGACAAACCATCAAGGAATCCTTTCAAGTTTGAGAATATGTGGTTCCAGCACAAAGACTTTTTGAGTTTATTAGAAGGTTGGTGGAAAGAGGACTCATTTGAGGGATACTTTTTTTTTCATATCAAAATCAAAATCACTTAAGAACAAAATCTTAAAATAGAATAAAGAGAATTTTGGTAACATTTGTGAAGAAAAATTTAAGGTCGAACAATATATCAAGGATCTAAATAATGATGTAATAAAAAATGGAATGAATAATGAAAACTATTTCAAAGAAAAAGACCTACTAGCCAAATATGAAGATTTATTAACAAAAGAGGAAACATACTGGAAATAGAAATCTAGGGAAACATGGCTCTCAAAAGGAGACAAAAACACAAAATTCTTCCACAATAGTACTAAAAATAGAAGAATTATTGATAGGAGAATTAAAATTAGGAATTCTTCTGGAATATTTATAGGTCCCAAAGAATTAGCTAGAAAATTTGCATAATTTTATTCTAATATACTAAATAACTACGAGTATTCCAATCTCAAAGCACAAGAGAAACTTTTATCTTGCATTCCCAAATTAATTACAGATATTGACAATATATGGTTAAATAGTAAATTCTCCAGGGAGGAAATTAAGAATGCCTTATTTCATCTGCATCCAGACAAGACCCCTGGCCCTGATGAATTCCAAGAAGCTTTCTTTCAAAAATGTTGGCACTTCATGAGCAAGAAATTATGGTAAGCTATTAAAGCAACTAGGAATTCGGGAACATTATTATCTGAAATTAACAACACATTCTTGACACTTATACCAAAAAAAACAATGGTGAAGAATTGGGTGATTTTAGACCCATCGCCCTATTTAATACTATATATTAAATTCTTTCTAAAGCCTTACCTAATAGATTAAAAATGTTCTTACCCAGGATCATATCTGGGAACAAACCATATTTGTACTTGGAAGATCTATTTTTAAAGGGATAATTATTGCCCAAGAAATTATTCACTCTGTCCAAAATAACAAAGAACCATGTATCCTAATTAAATTCAATTTTCAAAAATCATACGACAAAGTTGATTGGAGATTTTTATGTAAATGTTTAGAGGCTTTAGGTTTTTCAAAGTGATGGATAAATATGATTTTCAGTTGCATATCAACCCCCAAGATATATATTCTCTTCAATGACAGTCCTGAAGGTTATTTTACAATATCATGAAGGATCAAACAAGGGGATCCCATTTAAGCCTTCTTATTTGTTATAATGGTAGAATATTTTGGAAGATTCATCAATCAGGCTCATCGGGAAGGTAGAATAAATGTTTAGAGGCTTTAGGTTTTTCAAAGTGATGGATAAATATGATTTTCAGTTGCATATCAACCCCCCAAGATATATATTCTCTTCAATGACAGTCCTAAAGGTTAATTTTACAATATCACGAAGGATCAAACAAGGGGATCCCATTTAACCCTTCTTATTTGTTATAATGGTAGAAGATTTTGGAAGATTCATCAATCAGGCTCATCGGGAAGATTAAAATCACAAACAACACACCAAATATAACTCACCAACAATTTGTAGTCGATACAATCTTACATAGTAAAAGTACAAAATTCATGGAAATCCTAACTTTATACATGGAAGCCTGATATCAAAAGGTCAGTGCTGACACGTCTGAGATTTTGTTCCTTAACACTAAACCCAATATGGAACAAAACAACGGTAACATATTAGGCTTCAAAGTAGGAGATTTCCCATGTAAATATCTAGGAATTCCTTTAGACAAAGGCACTAGGGTAACTAAACTTTGGGACCCAGTAAATATCAAAATGAATAATAGAATAGAAAAATGGAAAGGTTGATGGCTGTCAAATGTTGGGATAACAACAATGATAAAATTTGTATTATCTGCTATACCCACCTACCAAATGTTGGTATTTCCCTTATCTGATCAATTAAGAAAAAATTAGATAGCAAAGTAAGAAAAAAAATTTGGCAAGGCACATCTGAAAATAAAAAACTTGCCATGATTAAATGGAAACATATTAAAAATTTACAGTGACATAATAAAGCTTTGGGTGCTAAACTTGTTTGGAGGATGTTTTAGGAACCTAACAGAAAATGGGCTTCCATCTTTTTTAACAAATATATTAGCGGTACTAAACCAAATAATCTTTTTAGAACTAGGAACCCTCCTAAAGGCTCCCGAATTTGGAAATTTATGATGGAATGTAGGGATATTATTAACTCCAAACCTACTTGGGATATTGGCAATGGAGAGAAGGCCCTCTTCTGGGAAGATTATTGGGTTGGTCATTCACCATTAATCAATATGGAAATATCCATTAGAACCTTAGAGACTCTAATAAGGTTACATGGCAGTAAACTTAAAGACTATGTCTCCATTCCAATAGGTGACCCCTATCTAGGTTGCCATTGGAAATCATTAGATAATATTCCTCTACCACCTAGCAAAAAAGAAAAACTCATTAACATACTAAAATCTAGATATTTGACCCTCAAATCCAAACCAAATAATCTTATATGGGGTGGATCCAACAATGAAAATTATAAAGTTAAAGACGGATATGTTGCCATTATTAAATCACAACATCTTCAAAACATTGATATCACGATGAATCTATGTTGGAACAAAGTATGTTTACCAAAGGCGGGCATGTTCTTATGGGCAGCCTTGCAAAAATGTATTCTTACAGCCGAATGGTTCAATAAATTGGGATTTGAAGGTCCATCAAGGTACCCTTTATGTGAACAGTAGGAAGAATCAGTGGATTACATCCTCCTTAATTATCTTTACGCCAAGGAATGTTGGAACTAGCTTTGTAATAAGTTAGGATGGAGTTCAGCCTTTCCCAACACCCTACTTGAACATCTTAAAGTATGGTTAATGAACATGAAAGGTAATCTCTATAATGCCTCCTAGAAAATATCTCCTTCAATTGTGGTATGGGAGCTATGGAAAGAAAGAAACAGAAGGTTCTTTGAAGATAACAAAATGGAAACACAATCCCTATAAAATAAGATAGAGGCTAGTATTGTGGAAACAATTAATAATAGACTAAGAAATCAGTCTCACGTCGAAGACACCTTTTTAGTATGGGATGGAACCATGAAGAAAAAATGGTTTGGTCTAATTGAACCTCCTCAATATGGAAAGGGAGGTAAACAAAGCAAGGGAGATAGAGTTGTCTGTAAATGGAAGAACGAAAGTTTGGCTGGTTTAAATTAAACTTTGATGGTGCATCGCGGGGTAATCCCATAGATGCAGGTATTGGAGGAATTATCCACTCCTAGGAAGGTAAAATTTACGCAAAGTTTTCCAAATACCTGATCAAAACCACAAATAATATTGTTGAAAGCAAAGCTTTGATAGAAGGTTTGTTGTTATGTAAAGAATTATGAATTACGAATTTATAAATTGAAGGGGATTCCTAGATCATTATTAATGCCATCAAATCTCAAGCGATATCTAATTGGAAGATAAATTCTATCATAGAAAGAGTTGTAGATCTCTTAAACTTTTTTACTGAGGTAGAATTCAAACATATTTATAGGGAGGACAATAAAGAGGAAGACAAATTGGCCAATCAAGGGGCTAATGGGGACTATATCAGGGAAATCCTACCCCTGAACCCCAATTAATTTGAGTAAGGCAAAGAAGTATTCAATTTAATAACCCGACTGGAGTATATCTAAACAAACACAAATACTTTATACCTATACATACATAAGATTATTAATAAATTCCATATATATACAAACAACAATATGAGCATATACTCACTTATAACAAAAATGTACACAAATGATATAGGGACTTGTGTGTGTGTGTGTGTGTGTGTGTGTGTGTGTGTGTGTGTGTGTGTGTGTGTGTGTGTGTGTGTGTGTTAGAATGAATTTAGAATAACTGAGAGGGGAGGGGTGAATCAGTTATCCTCAGGTCTAGATGTAGCAATTAAAAACTTTATGTACTTCAGATCTACTCGGCAGCAGTAGCATAAATCAATAACTTTAATCATGCAGTTTACTGTGAATTGAAATTAGCTTGTAGTAACATAACAGTAAAGCAAACCATAAGTATTCACACAAGTTGACATGAGTATTTAACGTGGAAACCCAATATGGGAAAAACCACTAGTAACATGCTACCAAGCTTTCACTCTTTTGAAGTGATGCCCTGTGAGGAGCCAACCCTGTGAAAGGTTACAATAACACACTGCTAGGTGTGACCTGGTTAAAGGATTTAATCACCCTGTCAGGAGT